>PVJS01001637.1:0-27867 GCA_004027185.1 Glis glis
TATAAAAAATAGGGCTGGGGGTGTAGCTCGGAGGTAAAACGCCCCTGGGTTCAATCCCCGGTACCACACACACACAAAAAATAGAATCTGGCTTAAGAAGATGGTTTAAGAGAAAAATTTGTGTGGATGCCTCCAATTAAGAAATCAACAAGGAATAGGACAAAATTAAAAAGAATGACATCCCCAGTCAGAGAGAGAGAGAGTGAGAGAGAGAGAGAAAGAAAGAGAGGGAGAATAAGAAATAATCAGAGAAAGAGGAGTTGAAGAAAGAGAGTACAATGTCTTGTAAGGCAAAAAATTCAAGAACGGGACATAGACAACAGTGTCAGATGCTACAGGAGGTCAAGTACAATCAAAACTGAAGTGGAGTTGCTGAATTTAACAATTAGCAGGTCATTGATGAGATTTGTGAGTTTTGTTTCTGTGGAGTGGTAGAGAAAGAAATTAGGTTTCAGCAAGTTAGTGTGTCAATGGAAAATGAAGAATTGTAAAAGGTAAAAAGAATATTGCTTTGGAAATTAAAATTAAAAACAATGCATAATACATGAACTTTGTATAAATTATACTATAGATTACCTTAAAAAGTCTTAAAACTTTTCATTTCCTAGCCTTTCAATCCCCTCACATCCCCCCTGGTTACTGGTTAATGATATTTTGTGAAAATCGCAGAATATTTTAGTGCAATTTGTGTCCATACATAAATGCATGCACACATATATGTGGATGCATACTTCAGTGTACGCATACATGTTCTGGTAAAGAGTTAACACTCACCAAGTGCCCACATGCTCCCCTGAATCTCTCCTTTCCTTGTAGTATGGTCTGGGTTATGGAACAAACTTTGATCAAGGGATTAGGACTTTTTAAACTGATACAATTAAGAATCATTATGAAGCCAGGTATGGTGGCACATGTCTGTAATCCCGGCTCTTGGGAGGCTGAGACAGGAGGATCACAGGTTAAAGGCCAGCCTCAGCAATTTAGCAAGGTCTTCAGAACTTAGTGAGACCTTGTTTCAAAATTAAAAATAAAAAAATAGGGCTGGGGTTATAGCTCAAAGATAGAATGTCCAGGGGTTCAATCCTCAGTCTCTCTCTCTCCCTCCCTCTCTCTCTCTCTCTCTCTCTCTCTCTCTCTCTCACACACACACACACACACACATACACACACACACACACACACACACACACACACACACAACCACACAGAATCATTATGACTCCTTTACTTTTCTTATCCTCTGCCATCTGGAGTCTTGCTCAAGGAATTGAATTTTAGTGACGAGAAAAGGACCAAAAATCATTTTGCCGAGAAACAGAGGGCTATAGAGCTCTCTGGACTAGAAACCACAGAATCCAAATTCTAAAGGATTTCCAAATATGTGTCTTGTGGTTGGAGTTTAATTTCCAATTTTCTATGAAAATAACATTTGAAACATAGGGAGAGGGGTTTTAGAGATTAATAAGTATGGAAAAATTCTCACATTTTTGTTATGGACATCAGGTATATAAGTGTGATGTTACTTTCTCTTCTTTTTCCCTTTCTTTCTATGCACATTTTCCCCCTTCAGATTATATATGGAGAGAGCTCATGTAGACATTAATTTTGAATTAACACCTTAGGGGACGTGAGGGGGAAAATAAACTTAAAGGGAAAACATAAAGAAAGAGCCAAGCACGGGCCAGCGTGGCGCCAGTGAACACTGGGCACGTTGGGCTCTCAGAGTGCATATGGATATTGCGAAACCCCAAATCCCAAATCCAAAAAAATCTGAAAAAACAGTTCTTTCCTTTTTTTTTCTGATTGGGGTTGATTTTTACCCCCTCTTAAACAAATGCTCATACTTGGAGGCCAACATTTTTGCACAGGGAGAAATCAGATTAGTGAGATTGAGAGAGGAGGTATAATAGTCTCAGGTTCTGGACCTGAGCCGATGAAATTAGGTCATCTTGAAAGGTAACTGAGGCTACTCTTGGCCTCAGGGTTGCATGAGCAGTCAGTGTGTGTGCAAACAAGTTACTGGACTCTTTTCTGAACCATTGAGTAGGTTAATAATAACAATAGCCATTGCTAACATGTATTGAATTCGAACTATGAATCATGCAATTAAAATTATTTATATTGTTTCATATGCAGGATCACTTTATATGTTAGAAACTTTTATTTATATTTTATAGTTAAGGAAAGTGTTGCTTAGAGAATTCAAGCAACTCACCCAAAGTCAAAGAAACTAGATTCAGTAAAGCTAAGATTTGAATCACAATTCAGGTTTGTCTAGCTCTGGGTCCCTGTCCTTCATAGGGTAACATCAGATCTATAAAGCTTGTGTTCCCCCCAAAAAGAGAATGGAACTCACATGGACAAAAGTAGGTTTCTCCTTGTTTTTCTCCAACATGCATACCTGAGGCTCAGAGATAACATGCCCATGGGGCCAGTATATATTCGATTTGCCTTTCAGCATGTCCTCCTTGTCTCCTCTTTAACATCTCATACCCTCCATGAGAGCAGCTTAATGGACTTTCATGCAGCCATCAAGAAATGAGATCTTGTCAAGAATGGTAGGAGGTATACACTGTTATGTATACTCTGCAGGAAGGAACACACTGAGCCCTGTGAAGATTCAAAGGATAAGTGGAAGACTGATAAAGGAATCAGGGAAGGTGGGGGAGAAGATTTGTAAATAAGCAGGAGCACACATGTGGTCCCAGAATGCAATTAAACATGAACAGCTCCTTTGGAACTGACACATGGACCAAGATCCTAAATAGTAGAGTGCCAAGTTCATATTATATTTCTGGATACAAAAAATCAGTGTCTAATCAGTATCTTGATGAAATGACTCCAGATTAGCCCTCCATTATTTCAACTATTTGAAGAGCTGATTCCGGGTAACCATGAATAGTTTATTGGGTAGTCCTGTTTTCGTCGGCGAAAACCAAGTTCTCAAAGTATAAAAAGAAAAAAATTAATAATAAAAACCTTAAAATATGTCAATGAATTGATCTACTCCATAATACATTATGTCTGTAAAGTTTTCAAGTTGTCTCATAAAATTATACTACAATAGGAAGTTTAACATATGCATATATACAACTAACACAGTTAATGCAGGATACTATGCAGGGAGCATTTACTCTTTGTAAGTCTTTTACAATGAGTTAAAACCTCAGTAGCAATTAGGTGTGATTGACATTTGCATGTTAAGGAATTTTCAAGGTTAGAGACATTAAGCTTCATAAGTAGATCAAAATAACAGCATTACTCAACCTAAACCATCCTGCCATCTGCAAAAAAGCCATCTTCCCAGGCCGAGAAAACGTGTTGAGCTCATAGACTAAACATTCAACATTTGTATGCACTCAGCAGCTTTATGACTTTTGGGGGGCCTTTCTGGAATCATCCTGGAATCAATTTATCTTCATGCTTCAAATAATTCTAATTCAGAGGCGCTCCAAATGTTTGGGACTATTTTAAGATTATTTTTTCTTCTGAAATTTTAAACGTAAACTCCAACAAATGCTTTCTCGATAATTTTATACTGTTTTAACTAACTGTTAAAGTTCACCTTATGTTCAAACTATAGCTTTCATGCTTAAATGCATTTCTACTTCTATGATTATTCTATTTTTGAAAAGTTACCCTCTTAATAATACTTATTTTCCAGCTCTTCCTCCCACATCATATGATAGGTATGTTCAAGCAAAGTCAGATGTAGAATGAATTGAATTTTCCAATGGTTCCCCTTTTAAGAAGAGATCTGGTTTTGACTTGTTCTAAAGAGAAAAGGAATAAATAGTAGACTTAGAGTTTTGTTCACGTGTGGGGGTAATTTTTCAGCACATTTTCAGATGTGTCCAGCAAATCATTCTTTGTTTATCCTTTGCAGAGTTTTCTCTTTCTGGAATCTTTCTCTGGACTGATATTGACAGACTCACCACTTGTCACTGGACCATGACAATGTCTCCTGTGTCTGTTTTTCAGGAGGAATATTCTGTTCTTCCTTCTCCTTTTTTCAGAAGACATTCTTTATGACAGTTGCTAACAGAGCTTAGGTACCCTGTGGCCAGCTGGGCCATTTATCTAAGTGATCAGGTTTGACCAATTATTTAAGATTCTAAATTATTCAGCATAAACTCGTTACCCTCCACCACATTAGTGTTGTGAAAGTCCGAAAGCTACCTTGACAAAGACAGAGGTATAACTGTATACGTCTTCCTTTTTCTCCTGTCCCTCCTCTCTTTTCTCCTTCATCCAATGAAGTGTTGTTTATGTTGAGAGAGAGTACTGGTCAGAACACATCTTGGTTTGCAGGTTGACCTGAGTTGCTTTTTTCCTGTTCACAAGATTTCCCAAGAGACGTGTGGTAAGAATAATATTGAAGATGTATGATTACAATGCATCAATACATAAATTAATGATTAATAATAATAATAATAATAATAATAAATGTTTCAAAATAATAAAAAAAGGGCTGGAGTTCATTTTAGGTGGAAACTGGCGACTGTGAGGACACTATGTTTTCCTTGGACGCAGCTATCTAGAACATGTGCAGGATGTCAACACAGAGACTTTTCAGCAAGATAACAGTAGAGGCTCTAGACAAGGATGTGGGTTATTTGTTTCTTGGAGGCCCAAAGAGAGTGACAACCCATCTCCAAAACAAGCTGAGCTAAATATTAACCTTATTCTGTTTCTTTCCCCCCATACTACCACAGCCTCCTGTTGGTATTTGGGGACAGAATAGGGCCAGGAAATTCACTAAAGGTGAGTGAGAGATGGAGGACAGGGAGAAGAATGATTTTTTAACTTACTAACTATTTTGCTTTGCATTTCTGGCACCCAGAATTAATTAATTATCATTAACAGTGAATGGTGCACCTATATAAATGGATACTATATATAATACATGTATAAACATATACATATATGCCTACACATAGAATATATATGACATAGGATTTAAAAAGAATTATCAAACAATGTATATTTCCATTTTAACAAGCAAAATTATATAAATTATATATGTGAAGTAGTCCATATTAACTTACATTGAGTAACACATTAATATGTAAGAAATGATTATTAATATATTCCATCATACAAATACTCTGTAATGTTGCTAGTAGTCCTTTGATGGACATTTGTTAGGTTTTAATCCTTTCCAATGTTATAAAATCTGCAATGAGCATTTATTTTACAACACTATTGTGAAATTAAACTCAATTTCCATGAAATAAATTTCTAGAAGTAGAGTTACTAAATAATGTGATTTTTTTTAAATTGCCAAATCACCTTGCAAAATTTTGTAAACTAATTTACTTCCCACAGCATTTTAGTTTCTCTTACTTTTCATTTTATTTATTATTCATTCATTTATTTTTATTGTCAAAGAATTTTCCACACTTTTATTATAAATTATTCAGGAAACAAATGTTCCCTGTATATTTGGAGAATTCTGGCAGGCAGTCTTAACCAAGTGATAAAAACTAATACCAACAACAATTGGACAGATTGTTTTCCCTCTCCTCCTTTGGTGACAGAGCCTTCTTCAGGCGGGCCAGCAAGTGGAACATTTGGTGTGTCTGCAGCCCAACTTTCTAAGTGGACTTTCCTCCTTCTCTCGGCCTCCTTTCTTCTTTTTGTTGTTGCTGTTTGCTTTGTTTATCTTCTGTCTTCACCAGGCTGAGATTGCAGGTGACAGGGCCCAAGAATTTTGTTACATACAAAGAAGAATGAAAATAAAAGGAGCAAGAAAAAAGAAGTACTAATATGGAAAGAAGAAATTTTTTTTTATCCAAAACAGTATCTTAAAATGTATGATGTAGATTTGAAATTTGAAAAAGTCTATACATGTGTCAGTCTGCAATCATTTGGTTTCTAGTGAAATTGAGTATTCATATTTTTGCCATTTGTATTTGTCTTTAATTATCTATATCAAATTTTTCTTGTAACATATAACAGCCTTTTATATAGATAGGCTATTAACCTTTTCTGTTCATGAATATGGCAGATTTCTTCATAATTTTTATGTATCTCTTTTTTTTTTGCGGTACTAGGGGATTGAACCCAGGGACATTCTACCTCCGAGTTACACCCTCAGCCCTATTTTTTATTGTTTATTTTGAAACAGGATCTCACTAAGTTGCAGAGGGCCTCACTAAGTAGCTGAGGCTAGCCGCGAACCTGGATCCTCCAGTCTCAGGCTCCCAAGTACTGGGATTACAAGCGTGCGCCACCACGCCCAGCTTTTATGTATCTTCTTAAAATTTTATTCATGGCCCACCTCTATGCAAAATATTTTATGTGTCTATTATTGAACATATCAATATTTTCTTTTAAGCCTTACATTTTTAATGTTTCATAAGGCTTCCTGGATGGATTACTTAGAACCTAATTGTCATCATATTTTAAACATGTCTTAGAATGAGGTAAAGTATTGTCAAGACGACACCATTTTACTTCCCAAGAAGACAAGCATTTTGTCTTCTATGTTTATTTTAGTTCACTAATAATAATACTTATAAAAACCCAGTAAGAAAATAACTCCTATGTTTGCTATCATGGATGAATATATCCCCAAGAAATTCATGTACTAGAAACTTAAGTTTCCAAATTCATGTGTTAATGGTTTTTAGAGATGGGGCTCTTGGGCAGCCATTAGGATTAGATGAGGTCATGAGGGGGGACTCCATGATGACACTAGTGGCATTATGAGAATAAGGAGAGAGACCTGGGCCGGGAGTGGTGGAGCACGCTTATAATCCCAGTACTTGGGAGGCAGAGACAGGAGGATCCGGGTTCATGGCCAACCTCAGCTACTTAGTGAGACCCTCCGCAACTTAGTGAGACCCTGTTTCAAAATAAAGAATAAAAAATGGGGCTGAGGGGGTAGCTCGGAGGTAGATGCCCCTGGGTTCAACCCCCAGTACCAAAAAAAAAGAAGAAGAAGAAGAGAGACCTGAACTGGCATGCTTGCATGTTAAAATCCTGCCAGAAGACCCTCACCAGATGCCAACACCATGCTCTTGAACCCTCTAGCCTCCAGAATTATGAGCCAAATAAACTTGTATTTTTCATAAATTACCTGATCTCAGTTATTTTGTTCCAGCAATAGGAAATGGACCAAGACATCTACTCAAAGGCAACATTCTGATTCGGGGGGAAAAAAAGCCGGGCGTGGTGGCGCACGCTTATAATCCCAGTACTTTGGGAGGCGGAGACCGGAGGATCCGGGTTCGCGGCCAACCTCAGCGCGCATGCGCGCGCGCACGATCGATTGATTGATCGATCGATCTCTCTCCTCCTCTCTCTCTCTCTCTCTCTCTCTACCTAGCGAGGCCCTCCGCAACTTTGTGAGACCTGGTTTCAAAAATAAAGCATAAAAAAAAAATAGGGCCGGGGGCGTAGCGCGGAGGTAGAACGCCCCTGGGTTCAATCCCCGGTACCGAAAAAAAAATTGCCGTATTCATTTTCTTAAACATGAGTATAGATTTGTGATTATTAGGGAAATTGGAAGAATAGCTACTTTGAGCAGGGAGGTTTTGGGGGACCTGCTCTCATATAGATGACACACTCCAGAGCTATCCCGAACACTTTTTACCTTTGACTGGATGCTGTGTGTGTGGTGTGTGAGCCACTTCTGAAGGACAGTTCCACTCTCCTATGGAAGGGCTGGAGAATCCAACAACATGGTCAAAGATCTAGAGGTCTTTTGGAAGCAGTGAGTGCTAAAAACTCCCAAGGGCAGAGGGTGGGGAAAGGAGAACCACGGAGAACCCAGCCGCACATTGGCTCTATGGATACTCTCCTTTATCTTCACCCCGCCTCCCCCTCCCTGCCTGCTTCTCTTTTTTACCCCTTCTCTATCCACTCTCCCCTTTAATATCCAATCTAGACTGTTTAGAGCTTTATGAGGACATTGGTTTTCCAATTGGTAATGTGAAGTGAGATATTTCAATATTTGTTGATTCACAAGGAAGTTGATTCACAAGGAAGTTTATTAATAAAAAAATAATAAAATGACCAGGTTTTTTTTTTTTTTTACAGGAGAGGAAGAGAAGGAAATGGGCCCAGAAGAAACCAGCTATCACTTTGTCACTTTGTCCTAACCTTACACATCACCTAGGACTTCTCAACATTCTTTTTTTTTTTTTGGTACTGGGGATGGAACCCAGGGGCATTCTACCTCTGAGCTATACCCCCAGCCCTATTTTATTCTTTCTTTCTTTCTTTCTTTCTTTATTCATTTATTTATTTATTTTTGCGGTACCAGGGATTGAACGCAGGGGCGTTCTACCTCCGCTCTACGCCCCCGGCCCTATTTTTTATACTTTATTTTGAAACCGGGTCTCACTAAGTTGCAGAGGGTCTCACAAGTAGCTGAGGCTGGCTGTGAACCTGAGATCCTCTTGTCTCAGCCTCCCAAATACTGGAATTACAGGCGTGTGCCACTACACCCTGTTCTTCTCAACTTTCTTAACCTTGACAAATCCACCAACACGTGCCTAGAGTGGGGAGAAATGGTGACAAGAAACCTAAATAGCATCAGAAGCCTTCTCCTTCTATGTGTTATTCAACCTTAGGCATATTTATTTGAAAAATTTAAAAAAATAAATAAAATGACCACTTTAATTTCTTGCAGTTAAATAAATCTATGATCATACACCATCACCATAAAATGCTAATGGAAAGGCTGGGTATGGTGGCTCACACCTGTAATCCCAGTACTTAGGAGGCAGAGACAGGAGGATAGCAGTTCGAGGCCAGTCTCAGCAATTTAGCAAGACCCTCAACAACTGAGTGAGACTCTGCTTCAAAATAAAAAATAAAGTAGGGCTGGGGGTCTAGCTCAGAGGTAGGATGCCCCTAAATTCAATTCTAAGTACCAAAAAATAAACATAAGATGCTAAGGACAAAGTTTAGTTCATTTATGAAATGATTGTTCAATCTTACAACAATGCTGCCTTCATATATATAACATGGATAAATTCTAAATATGCCATCTCTGAGCAGATGAATGACCAATGAATTTGGATTAGGACTCATTAGAGTGAAAGTTGCAGTGGGAATAGCTTAAGGCCCCCTTAGACTCCCTGGGTGTCAGGTGGGATTCTTTATCTGCAGCCAATCAGAAGACATGGTTTATTTAGAACTTGGCGCCCATACTACTGTCCCAGACAATATATCCACGTAGAGCATGTAGCATTTTGATGCCAGATTTTTCAATTGGAGGGACATTTTGACTCTCATATCCAGTCCACAACAACACCCTCCCCTTTGATTTTTTGTTTGTTTGTTTTTAAATCAAGTAAAATGTACTAGTCATCCTGTCTCTGAGCCTGTTCTCATCCCTGATCTTCTTTCAACTCTAGAACGAAACTCAGAAAAGAGTTCATTTCAGGGTGGGAACAGAGAATGGAGAAAAGGTAGGAGTCGGAGGAATATGGTCAGTGTTGGAGGAGTGAGGGTTGGGCATGAGTGCAAGGGATGTGGTTAAGGTCAGTGTTCCAGTGGGGATTTGGAAGGAAGGATTCCAGAATACGGACAATACCAGCTGATCCCTGTTACAATATCCTGATGCCATGAGTCACTGTGACTTTTGTGACTTTGAATTTTTGGTACAGGCACTTGAGCATCAATCGAGTGTCAACTCTGTAGACCCGGACATTGTCTTTTTGGTAGTAAATTGGGTCTCTCTCCATAACCTCTGAAATCTAAAGGACAAGGAATGCAAAAACAACCAGCATGTCTTAGTTTCCTTTGGAGTTTTAAAGTTTGTTTCTGAGCCCAGCAGCAACGAAATGCTGTTTCACAGTCCCAGCCTCCCTCTGAACTGACCCCTCCCTCAAAGTTCAATGAGATTCTCTCCAAATATGATTCTTAAAAAGACCTAATTTGTGCGATCATTCGCACTGAGGCCCTCTTTCTGAAGACCTTTCATTCCTTCATAAACTCTTTTCCTCCATTAGGAAGTTATAAAATGTTATGTAAATTTACTCAGATTTATCCCAGAATGTAGCTGCCAAAGCATATACTCTTCAACTTCTATGGTGCTGAAGGGAAATAAATCATTCTAAAATTACCAATGGCATTTGACGAAAGAATAAAACTCATATTTCCTAGCAGACTACTTAAAGTTATTGTCTCAGAAATCCTTACAGCCTGGTAACCTGAATGTCAAGTTTCAAACTGTAGTATAATTTCTTTTTTAACACAAAATAAAAACCTGTGAAAATGTCGAGGTGTGACAGATTGGAATACAACGTTTAAAACATGTTCTTCCCATAATGGTTTTGATATTCTCTTCCCATTCATAACTTGTAGAAAGCTCCTTAAAATTCTCCTGTGCAGTCAGTGTAAAGGGGTTGAATATGAAAAAATGGCCAAAAACACCCTCTTAGGGAATGAAATCACTAGACTGTTCACCAACCAAAATAGCCAAAAATTTGAGAAATGACAAATAGTAGACTTCACATTTGCATTGTGAATTGTTTTCAATGTAGTATTAAACATAATATTTAGGTAAAGCATGCATTTTGCATAAATTTTAACTGATCTTACACGAAAGGAAATAAAGTTATGCTGCTTAGTTTATTTCCAAAGGATAATATCAATAAACAGCAAGCACATTTGTGTAAATACAAACACTTTTATGTTTATAACATGATGAGGAGCCAGAGGACTTTGCCCTGTGTGTGTGTGCACAGTAATGGAGATTGAACCCAGGGGCAGTCTGTCTCTGAGCTACAGCTCCAGCCCTATTTTATTTTTTTTTAATTTGAAACAGGGTCTCACTAAATTTCAAAGGGCCTTGCTAAGTTTCTAAGGCTGGCCATGAACCTGTGATCCTCATGTCTCAGTCTCCCAAGTACTGAGATTACAGGTGTGTGCCACCACACCCGACCAAATTAGATTCATTCTTGATGTTTGTTAAAACAGGTCAACCCACTAAAGAAGCTAGCATAATAGTGTGTATTTAATCCTTTTATAACAATAATGGTTACAGATTTAAATACATCTTTATGTGTTTTTATGCCACATCACAATAATTCCAGATGTCTTTCTGTAGTACTGTACCTTGAGACACAATTCATAGCCTATAGAAGTAATAGAATATGAGTGATATTGTGGTTTCAACTCTCCTTCAATTAGGGGGAGAGGAATAATGTAATCGTTAATTTTTTTGAGTTTTTCCAGTGACAAGGCACTCAATAGAGAATTATTCTCACAATGGTAAGTAAAGAAGCAAGTCTAGTCTTAGAAACTAACTATTGGAAAATAATAATAAATCTGTTGCCTCTTTTTTATCACCAATTAATTGCAAAATAAATGCCATGTGGTGCATTTGCATTTCCTACAGCACTGGCAATGAAAAGTGTTTATGAAAGATATCCCTTTTATAGTTACAAAGGCCAATAGAACAGGTGCACTTGAGCCAAGCTAAGAAAAAAAAAGAAAACTGCAGTTCACATAAGGACTACAGTATTATCCAAGGGGACTAGAAAATGTGGCTGCTTTTAGTAAAAACTGAAACTTAGTCTTCACTTTTGTTCAAGCATTACAAACTTTCATGTCATATATAATTGTAAGCTATTCACTATATATGCTGAATTATATACTATTCACATGTATAATGAATTATATATATGATGGAACTAATATGTTAGAGCAAAACACATGCTTTTACATATGTCAACATATTCAACATTGATTTAACAGAAGAATTTTATGTAACACACATCAAAAATCATGTTTATCCATTTTCAAAACCATGATTGCTACTTCTAGAGTATTAAGAAGATATTAAAGCTGACCCAATAAATCCTAAATAATATATACATAACACCTTTAAAAGGGATAATTAGCCTGGTGTAGCGACACACACTTGTAATACCAGTACTTGGGAGGCTGAGACAGGAGAATTGCAAGTTCAAGGACACCTTCAGCAAGTAGTGAGATTCTCATCAACCTAGCGAGTCTCTGTTTCAAAATAAAAAATAGGGTTGGGTATGTAGCTTAGAGATAGAATGCCCCTGGGTTCAATCCCCAGTACCATATACAAAAAAGGGGATAATTAATGAATGGATTAATGAAATTGAAATATAGATAAATGAATGTATATAAAAATCTTTACTATATTACTATAAAATATCCAATAGGTTTATAATTCTTCACAATCGAAATGAACTGCAAAAAGTCTGAGTTAATAAAAATTTCACCAATCAGACTGTCTACAAGAAAAGTATATAGTTTTCTGTATGTCATAAATAACCAACTAGAAAATAATATGGCAGAAATCCATAAATATCCTCAAATTGGGCTAAACCTATATGAAGAAAACTATAAAACTTAAAAATATTGAACAAGATAATAGTTGGGAGGCTGAGACAGGAGGATCTCAGGTCTGAGGCCAACCTCAGCAACTTAGTAAGACCCTCGGCAACTTAGGGAGACCCTGTTTCAAAACAAACAAATGAAATAAAAATGGCTGGTGTGTAGCTCAAAGATAGAATGCCTCTGGGTTCAATCCCCAGCCCCCCCACACACAAAGTTTATGTTATATAAAGAAGCTATTGCTATAAAATTAGAAAAGAAGAATAAAGTGGGGGCCTTATCTGACCTGTATTTCAAAGCTATAATAATTAAAACAATCTGTTGCTATGGCATAAATAGATCAGCAGATCAATAAAATGGATAGTACAGAAAACCCAGACACATACATATTCACACACAATAGTAAATATATAATCAGCACATACTAGTATATATTAGCTATCTCATACATTTCATGTAAATAGCAATATTTACAGCTATATAATAAACATGAGTATATATAAGTATAAATATTCATATGCATATTATTAACTATATATGAAGATAAAATATATTAATAAGTATATAAGGATTTTATATAGTTATTTAAATTTAATAAATACATAATTTTAAACACTGGTGAAAAATGGGCTACTTAATAGGTACTATGGGAAATTAGCTTATATAAAAATAAAACATTATGCCAGGCGTGGTGGCGCATGTTTGTAATTCCAGTACTTGGGAGGCTGAGACCAGAGGATCTGCATTCGCAGCCAGCCTCAGCTACTTAGTGAGGCCTCCGCAACTTAGTGAGACCCTGTTTCAAAATAAAGATTAAAAAAATAGGGCTGGGGGTATAGCTCAGAGGTAGAATGCCCCTGGGTTCAATCCCCAGTACTGCAAAAAATAAAATAAATAAATAAAATAAAACATTATTTGAAAGTATGTCTAACATCTTACTCTAAAAAATGTAGTTACATGCAAATAATTAAACCATAAAATCTTGTATATAATTGGATATTGGATACTTGTTTCTTCTAAAGATTCACTTTATAACTATGAAAGAATAATGAACTATTATAAATTAAAAGGATACGTCTGAACTTTAAAAATTACATCAAAATACCATAAACATTGAATATGTATATCTTTAATACAGAAAGAGTTAATTACCAAGACTCCAAGAGAAAAATGATGATCTCCACAAAAACAAATGTAGATAATTTACAGAAGCAGATACACAAATTACTAATAAACACATGACTAATTTTTAGTTTATTATCAAGAAAATTCTGGTTAAAAGTCAGCTACTTATTTTTTCAATCAAGTTAGGAAATATTTTAATAATAGTCATTAATACTAATGGTAATTTCATGTAATAGAGATGAAGGTTTAATTGGTGCTAACTTTTTTCTTTTTCTTTTTCATGTGTGTGTGGTGGGGAGGTACTAGGGCAGTCTACCTCTGAGCTATACCCCCAGCCATTTTTTATTTTTTGTTTTGAAACAGGATTGTGCTAGGTTATTGAGAGTTCCCTAAGTTGCTAAGGCTGACCTCAAACCTGCGATCCTCCTGTCTCAGCCTCCCAAGTACTGGGATCACAGGTGTGCACTACCATGCCCACTTATAGTGGTAATTTCTATAAAACAATTTGGCAAAGTAGTATTAAGAATATTAGATATCTCTAATAATATATTGTGAGGTATATACCTTTAAGCCAGTAATGCTTCTTTAAGGAATATATTCTAAGAGATGTGGACAGTATTGATATATAAGGGTGTTTACCATAATTATGTACATAAATTTGCAACAACAAAGAACATTTCTAGAAGAGTTAAATTATAGAAAGAGATATTATATATTTGAAGCATTTTTACTGCTGTGAAGAACTCCTTATGACATAATGTTGAGCCAAGAAAGACAGATCTAAAATTACATATATTTTACTAATGTAAAAATGAAATGTTGTTTTTGTATATTTGATAAAGGAAAATGACTACAAGAAAATGTATACAACTGACGAGCAATCATTTCTCTGAGTTGTGGTATAGGCAGTTGTTTGTATGGTCTTTATTTTGTATTTTTATTTTCTAAGCATTCCACGTTAAGATTCGTTATACCTTTAATGAAATATTATAATAAATATTAAAAATTTCAGAGAAGCACTCATCTACCAAACAAGGTATGCCTCATCATTTGAGGGTCTAATAGTCTAAGGAGGGAACCGACCTCACATGATGGGGGAGATGAATTAGCAGAGTCTGGTCTGCATTCCCCCTGCAAGTGCTCTGAGGGTCTGACTGCCCTGGAAAGAGGAAGCATACTTCATAGGAAGGCAAAACCTGAGGTGAGCTCCATCTCATAGACAATGAGAAGGATTTTATTTTTCTGGTACTGGGGGGTTGAACCCATGGGCATTCTAAATCTTTTTTTTTTTTTTGAGGTACTGGGATTGAACCCAGGGGCATTCTACCTCCGAGCTACACCCCAGTCCTATTTTTTGTTTTTACCTATTTCTTTATTTTGAAACCGGCTCTCACTAAGTTGCAAAGGGCCTCACTAAGTAGCTGAGGCTGGTCGTGAACCCAGATCCTCCTGTCTCAGCCTCCCAAGTACTGGGATTACAAGCGTGCGCCACCATGCCCGGCGGCATTCTATCTCTGAGCTACATCTCTGGCCCTTTTTATTTTGAAACAGACTCTTACTAAGTTGCTGAGGCTGGCCTCAAGCCTACAATCCTCCTGTCTCAGCCTCTCAAGTAGTGGGATCTTAGGTATGTGCCACCACACCTGGCAAGAAGCAGGAATTTTAAGGAGAGGGAGTGCTCAGAAACACAGGCAAAAATGTCAATTTTGGATCAAGGGTAGATGCATTTTCCACTGAAAAAAATATACACCAAAGAAACTGGTGAGTAGGACTGCACAGATCTTTATAATGAGCCATGGAAAGAGGGACATGTAACATGCAACTCCGTTTCCCTCTTCTATGGAGAGCTAGCTGGTGAGTGGGACAAAGGGAAGTAGGAAGACTTGAACATAATGGTAAAAAGTTGGCATGCTTATTGTGAATAAAGGAAAAGGAGCCAGCCTGAAACAAGTCGAGGGCACAGAGCAGCCCTGGGTACTGACTGAGCAGGCAGTGGTCTTGGTGGCTGGTGCAGCAGGCTTGACCGATCACCACTCTTTATTTCCATCATTGATTCTGAGGGAGTCCCATGATTTTTCATCACACCTGGAAGACATACGACCAATGAATATGTATTGATTTGCTACCAAATGGCTACTTTGTACTAGGTGCTATATGTTTCCCATTAGTTGCCACTTTTATTACAAATATTCATGGACATCAACTGGTTTGAAGCCTCTGTTTAGAAAACATAGGTAGAAGCACCCCACACAGTTCAGATCCACAATGGTTATACTAAAGGAAAAACACGAATCATCATTCAGAAGCCCACCACTGATTCTCAAGCAAAGAAAACAATTTATGCTATTTTCCACTTCTTATGCCTTTGTTATTCCAAGTCAAAAGCATATGCAAAAAGATATCTAGGATTAATTAGGTATCATGGTGGGCAGGAAGGGAATGCCACACAAGTTAGCCATTAATTTCATAATGTTATGTTATAAAATCATTTGAAGTCTACGAATCTTGTCCTTCCAATGGCAGACTGTTAATTTCATATCATTTTCCTACCCTTAAAAGCCCTGACATAGAGCTAATTTCTTTGGGAATCATTATATTTCTTTTTCTCCATTTTCTTAAACTCAGAATAATTGGAGAGGAAAATAGATTTAGTAGCCCTTTTAAATAATCCTTCTTGCTCCCTTTTTCTCCCATCCAGGTGAAAAATTATGCATTTCAATCTGTGTGAAGAATAGTAGAGGCCCTTTTCACAGTGTAAGGGACTATGGGTCATAAAGAGGAGTTCCCCTCCTTAAACTGTTTGGGCTGATCTAATGAATAGAGTAAAGGCCCTAAGGAACTATAGGGATGATTGATCCCAGAGCCTGTATTAAGGAAAGGAGAAAAGAAGGGAAGAAGGAAGGTGAAGAAAAGAAGGAAGGAAGGAGGAAAGAAAGGGAGGGAGGGAGGGAAGGAGGGAGGGAGGGAGGGAGGGAGGGAGGAAGGAAGGAAGGAAGGAAGGAAGGAAGGAAGGGGTGAACTGTTCTGCAATGAGAACAGCAATTGTTTATTCTATAAATACTTGCTCTTGCTTGAACAGCCAGGCATTCTCATGACTCTGTCCCCAAGTATGTCATGTACAGGTGAGGTTCTAATCCACCTTCAAGATACAACTCACAATCACCTCCATTTAAAGCTTCCCTAAGACTTTGCACATCAAGTCCTTAATTATATCAAATGCCATAGAAATCAGCTTGTTAAACATCTTATCAACACACCTTGTTCACAAAGAAAAAAAGTAAAGGTGGAGGGGGTGCTCAATGGTCAGAAACAGGAGCTGTTTCAGACTCCATAGCTTATCTGTGTGCAACCTGTTTTCTCTATTTCTAGCTCAGAAGACAGTTCTGTGGCACAGTCTCTATATACTTATCACCACTCTAGATAACTAGAATCATAAGATTTCAGAACTACCTAAAAATTGGGACATCATCTAGTTCAAATATATCATGTTTTCAGATGAAGGACTTTGAGCCCAGGAAGAAGAGTGGCTTATGAAAGGTCAAGTTGGTATCAAGAAATTGTTGTCTGAAGATGAACAAATAGACTGGAGGGACAAAACAAAGTGATTAGTGAGGAGAAAGGGGTGTCTGAAAAAAGTAGAGGGAAAAAAATGAAGAGAAAAACAGAGGAAAATATAACCCAGAACAGGAATAAAAGCAACTTGAAGGCTCAGAGGCCATTAGTGGTATTGCCTCCAAAAGAAAAAAAATTAGTTTAAAAGCAGTGCATTTAGTTCTTTCCCCCTTAATTAGGCAGTAGCTCAGGTTTATACTCTTGATTTGGGTCACTTTACCTAGAAATTTAAATCAAAGCAAATATTTTTAGAAACCTTTACATTCTAGAAACGTCATCCACATTTTTGATACTGTTGAACCACTGCAGGGATAATACAATTTGGGCTCTACAATAAAATTTCCAGTTCCAAGCAACAAATTTTACTCATATATGAATTTTTTTCAATGGACTTATGTCCTAGACATTTTGTCCTAATACTTCTTTTTCTTTGTTGATTTTCAACAGAGACGAAAACCAAAAGCAACACAACATTGGGGTATGTCAAGAGTACACAGGATCAACTGAAAGAGCTCCCAGTGGTTAAAAGCTGGGACAATTCAAGTAACAAAATAAAGTAGCATTGGATTATAACTCAAGTATAAATAAATATCCATGTGCCCATACTGTTAGGGATAAATGATTGAATGGACAAATAGGAGAATAGGAAAATAGCCCTTGCAGAAGATTTTCAAGTTACTTATGTAGATACTCTGCCCTCGGGGAGGTAGAAAATAACACGCCACTCCTTAAGTGTGCACCATACACAGTGGTATCCGCCTAAAGAGTATAGAGTGGCAAAGGTGGGGGGGAGTCACTTTCAAGTGGAGAATCGGCCAGCCACTCCCTCAGCCAGGTGTTGATGGAGCTCACCAGCCACAGGGCTAACTCACATGGGGAGTATATACCCTCAATATGACATGATGAGAATGGTCCTTTAGCGCTGTGGTTTCCTTCCTCAAAACCTGTAATCACAGCCTAATCACGAGAAAAACATCAGACAAGTCCAATTGAGGGACAATCTATGAAATGCCTGACAAGTACTCCTCAGAATCGCCAAGGTCATCCAATGCAAGGGAAGTCTGAGAAATTGTCATTGCCAAGAGGAGCCTAAGGGGGACATGATGACTGAATCTAATATGGTATCCTCTGCAGGATCCAAAAATAAAAAAAAATGACATTCGGTAGAATCTGAGGCAGTATGTATAAAGCATAAATTTTAGTTAGTAGTAATGTATAAATATAGATTCATTAATTATAACAAATGTCCCATACTAATGCACCATGTTAATAATAGAAGACACTGGCATGACACTGGAAATTTTTTGTACTACATTTGTATCTTTTCTATAAATATAAATCTATCTTAAAATAAAAGGCTGATTTAGAAATTAAAAAGGACTTCATTGTTTAAAATGACATGAAATTATTTAAATAACCTTGCATCTTTCAAGGGCCCTTACCCCGTTTCAATAGAATTGTGCATGAATGTCTACATAACAAGAGAATAAATCCTCTTATTTTATCTTTTGACATGAGAACTGGTTTGCTGACATTTCAACCAATGAATGTATGTTCCAAAGCAAACCAAAATGTCCAAATATTTTTGTACTTTTCAAACCTCAGGAAACAGGATAGAGTATGACCCAAGTCTGTAAGTTGCGTGCCTCTCGTAGGAGTTATCCTCTGGAGCTCTATAAATACATATGACTGCAGAGTAAATGGAATTTTTTAAAAAGCTGGTCTAACTACAAATCTAAAATAAACCCCAGGATTGCAAATATAAATGTAGCTTGACGGCACTCTCTAATACACTAAAGTGGGGAAAGACACTCAAAGCTATGGGCTAACGAGACATGTTGAGATTACATGCTTCACTAATAACTTTTCCTTTTGTCTGATACTTTCCCTTCTGCTACTTGAAGGTCATAGGGAATGAAATTTAATTAAAAAAGGGAATTCCCAATGTAATTTACGTTCTCAATAGCTAAGTGAGTCTATCAGGAAAATTGCAATCTTTTATGTTGTAAACATAAGAAAAAGGAAACCTCACCTATATTACATACAAGTCTTTCATATTCTTAGGACATTACAACAATATGTAACTACAGCAAATGGTGGGGAAGGATTTTGCTCCTTTTGGGTTAGCTTCCAAGGAACAGCTCCAAGACAGAGATTATAAACCAGTTTGTCATTTTAGATAATAGGATATTGCATCTTTTCTTTTTTTGTGTATGTGGTAATGAGGATTGAACCCAGGGGCATTCTACCTATGAACTACATCCCAAGCCCTTCTTTCTTTTTTGTTTTGAAACAGGGTCTCTCTAGGCTGATGAGCATCTCGCTACATTGCTGAGGCTGTCTTAGAACCTGAGGTTCTCCTGTCTCAACCTCCCAAGTACTGGGATTACAGGCATGAGTCACCATGCCTGGCTACATCTTCTTTTTTGAAATAGGTGATTAGTGCCATTATTAACATAATAATATATATTTTAAAGTTTTCTTTTTTTATTAGAAGTAAAAATTAATAGGAGGTTTCTGTAGTCCTCAAAAAAATACAGAAATTTTCTGATGAATTTTGAGCATAGATAGCCCATCTGATTGATCTTAGCCTGAAATTGCATTTTTTTATTTCTTTACCTAAAGAATTAACATCACGAAAATGAATTCTGAATTATCTAGATAATTTGGCATGCAGGTGTTTTAGAGACAGAGAGCATCCATGATAGAATCCTTTTAGATTTCAGTTGCCGGGAGTCCTTGCAGTCCAAGGCTTGTCCTTCATCTAGACGCAAGTGGCAATGTGATGGGCCCCTGGGGAGAAGGAGATTCAAGGACTGTAGTGGTGTTTTCACACATGCTTAAGCCTTGCCCACCGATTCCTTGGCCATGGCACCTGATCATAGTCTTCATGCTTCATAATTACAGAGAACTTTAACTCTCTCCTAGTCTCTTCATCTGCCTGGCCCCGCTGCCTCTTTCAGGTCTCCACTGAAAATCAATTGCTCCAGGATGCCTGCTTTAAACCTCTAAACAACAGGTGGTTTAGCCCTTAACTCATGCACATACACACAAACACACATGTGGTTAGTATTTCCTTTGACATTCAGAAATTTCTTTTTCAGTATTTTTCCAACTCTTTAAAACCATAAATAACAATGATTCTGCTACTTACCATGATGATGTCATTGATAGATTAGTACCTTCTTGCCATCAATAACCGTAAATTGGAGCAAATACAGGCAACTAGGATTGTAATCTTTAGGATAAGAGGAAAATTACAAGATTGGCACCATGTTTGTTTGCCCTGGCTTTCCCTATGGAAATACATTCCAAACCGGTGCTTATAGAGAAGGATCCCAAGCAGAACGGGGTGGTGTTGCTGAACTGAGAAGGCTGACACTAGAGTATCAGAGAGGACAGAGCTAAGGACAGGGTATGACCCAGGGTCTGCATGGGGTTTCCAGTGGGTTCTTGGTTAAAGGTTACATTGTGCCCACAGAAGCAGAAATTTTCAAAGCCAAGGAGAAAGAGACAGGGCTTGTTACAGGACTGAGAGCTTATCAGTGGTAAGAGATTTTGCAACAGTTTGGAAATTGGTAAAGGTCTGGCCCAACCAACATGTTCATGGATTACAAGACTCAATATTGGTGAGAATTAAGATATCAGTTCTCACCAAATTGGTCTATCGATTCCAGGCAATCTCAATCACAACCCCAACAATTGTTTGTATTGAAATGAGCAAGCTGATTATAAAACTTAATAAGGAAACAACAAAGAGCTAGAAAAATTAAAACAATCATGGAAAAGAACGGAAGAAATGGAGAAGGTATACCACTTGATATGAAGGCTCATTGTTTTTTTTTTCAGTACTGGATATTGAATGCAGGGGCATTCTACCTCTGAGCTACAACCCAAGACCTATTTTATTTTTTATTTTGAAACAGAGTCTCACTAAGTTTCGGGGGACCTCACAAGTTGCTGAGGCTGGCCGTGAACCTACGATCCTCCTGTCTCAGCCTCCCAAGTACTAGGATTACAAGCATGCGCCACCACACCCGGCTATGAAGGCTCATTATAAAGTTATGGTGACTGTTGGTATTGGAATACAGACAGAGAAATAGATTAATGGAAAAAAACAGAGTCAAGAAATGGATTCACAAATATAAAATGAATTTATTTGCAACAAGGAGTCAAGGCACTTTAACGGGAGAAATTTTTTTCAGATAATGGTACTGGATGAACTACATAAATGAATGGACAGGATGAATATTGATCTTTACCTCACATTATACACAAAATTTATTCTAAGTGTATCATAGACATAAATATAAAAGCTATGTTTTAATGCTTTTTAAAAATGTAAGAGACTATCTTCATGATCTGACAGTAGGAAAAGAATTGTAGAGGAAGGCACAAAAATTGCTCATTATAAACTAGACTTTAGTAAAAATAAACAATTCTCTTCACCAACAAATAATATTAAGAAAATAAAAAACATGATACTAAAACCACAAAAGAGAAATATTTGTAATATGTATATCTCATAAAGGACTTATATTCAGTATATATTTGCATAAACTTCTAAAATTCAGTAATACTACAACTCGATTTTAAAATTGTAAATAAGACTTACACAGAAAGACATATAGAAATGGCAAATAAGCATTTCAATATGAAATAGAAATATGCAACCTCAGTGATAATATTAAATATTGATGAGAATATGAAACTATTGGAATAATCAAGTATTTCTGGTTGAAGTGTAAAATGCTACAACTATTTTAAAAACTCTTGATAGCTTCTTTTAAAGTTAAACATACACCTATCATATGATCTGGACATTTCCTCTTAGGTATTTACTCAAGGAAAGCAAAAAATATATATTCATAAAAAGTCCACTACAAAATATTTATAGTAGCGTTATTCATTGTAGTCAAAACAAAATAAATGTTAAAAAGTAGGTATCACAAGAAGTGACATATTCATACAATGGAATACCTCCTGAGTAACAAAAAATAATACACTACTGGGTATTAAAAAACAGTGATGAATCTTGAGAACATTACAATATGTGAAAACAAAAGAGATGCTAGACACAAAAGGACACAGTTGTCTCTATGAATTTCTAATGTAGACCAAGTAGTTTAGGTTGGTAGAAATCAGGAAAGTGGTTACACAGGAGAGGTGGGGATTGATTGGAAAGAGTCATGGGGACATTTTTCGTGGTGATGGAAATGGTTTGTATCTTCAGTAGGTTGTTAGTTACTGAAAAAAAAACTGGTCTTCTGCTCACACTTCTGACACCAAATGTGGAGGGTTTTCGCCATCTCAACCAATCATCTGGGTTTCTAACTATTCAATTAAATTCTGACACTATCCAAAGTCAGTTCAGACCCCACAGGTTAAGGGCTCAATCCCAAGATTGTCTTTCACTTCAGATGCTAGCTTGAAGTAGTGGGTTTAAAGGTTGCACACACTTCTATCCAACTTAGTTACAAATCAGTGCTTCCCACAACTGCTCCTGGTTCTCAGAATTCAAGAACTTCATTACATGTAGTAGTTTATTAGAAATGATACAAATGAACAGCCAGATGAACTGAACCATAAGTCAAGGTTCAGAAGGTTGTGGAGCACAGGAGCATCTGTCCCTATGGAGTTGATATTCTTCAACCTTTTGGCACTTGGATGCATTCACCAACCCAAAAGCTCTCTGAACTCTACATTTTAATGTTTTTTCCAAAGGCCTCATTGTGTAGGCTGAGACAAGAGAATCACAGATTCAAAGCCAGCCTCAGCAACTTACTGAGGCTCTCAGCAACTTAGACTCTGTTTCCAAATAAAATAGGGCTGGAGGTATAGCACAGAGGTAGACTGCCCCTGGGTTCAATCCCCAGCACCACAGGAAAAAAAATACCCAGCCCTTTTCCCCTCTTTGGAGGATGGGAATGAGACTGAAAGTTACAAGCTTTTAATCATGGTTTGGTCTTTCTGGTGACCAGCCTCCTGTCCTGAACTATCTAGAACGAAATATGCTCTTAGGAAGTTCCAAGGGATTTAGGAGCTCTCTGTAAGATGTTCCAATCCTCTCCATCATTCAGGAAATTACAGGGTTTTAAAAGTTCTGTGTGAGGAACTAGGGGCAGAGACAAAGACATATTTCTTATGGTGCCAGAGTTACACAAGTGAACACCTTTGCCAATATTCATGCAATTGTACATTGAATATCTGGATGTGTCAGTTCACATAAATGTCACCTTTATTTAAAAAAAAAACAACCAAAACTCTAAGATCTCATGGTCAGATAGTGCCTACTTCCCCTTCCCTCTGATATTCCAAGAATGCCTACAGTTCTTGGTGCACATTACATACACATTAACATATGTTGAATGAAGTATTTTATTAAAAGAGAAAGGTAAGGCTGAATCCTTAAGTGCATTATATTCTACTGAGAAATTTGGTGATTCCACCTATTTAGGGTTTGTGTAGATGACTCCAGACTTCTTGGTACTTTTGGTTGCTAAGACTCTCATAGCTCTAGCCATGCCATTGAGCATTATGAAAATCAAAGAGAACATGAAGAAGTGGTTTAACTTTCAAATTAGCATAGCCTTCATTAAATGGCCCGTAAAAGTTCATGACTAATGGCATATATTTTGATTATTGACAAAATAATTGGAATATTTGAGAAATAATTAAACTGATATAAAATGTTCTGATTAGTCAAGAGGTCAACATTTATAATTAATAGAAAATTACAATGGTTTACAAAGTGACATACTCTGGAATTGAAAGTGATTATTTTAATAATTTCTTAAATGAGGCATAAGCAACCAGTAATGACAAGACCTTTGAATAAATCATATATACATAAGTATGTACAAAAGCAATGCTTAAAATTTGGTTCAGTTTATGGCAACTTAATTTTTGAGAAGCATGATCTTCAAATATTACATTTTTATTTATTCAGGAAGTGATTCTAGTCTTGATGGGATTTATTATTAAAAAAAACCTTAATAGACTATTTCATCAGCACTGAAAGCCCAAACTAAATGTCAGGTTTTTATTACTTTGAATATTGATGACATGTCCTGTGAATTGTTTATCATGGGGATCAAGAATACCTTGATTATTTATGGTAATTTTGATTTTATTTTTCAAGGAACCTTTATACACCCATTATGTCATAACCTTAGGCTTCAAGTAAGAAAATTGTAAAAATATCCATCTTATTTATGAATAAATTGAGACACAAAGGTTACCTAGGCTATCAAAAGTTATAGAACTACTTAAGGACAAAAAGTAGCGATAGAGCCTGAATCTTCACATACCCAGTTAAGAACTCTTTTGGCCAGCTCATAACCAAGGATTCTGGGATAACACAACCAAGCAAATACTGATTTCTTCAATATCATTGTCCATAACTCCAATTAAGTCTTTTTGACTGATCATATTCTTTGTTAAAATTTGAAATGACTTTAATGACCACATCATTCTCAAAACACTTTTTCATGGTACTTTTTTTTTCTTCTTGGTATAGGATCTCATTATGTTACCCAGGCTGGTCTTGGGCTCAAGGGATCCTCCTGGCTTAGCCTTCTGAGTAGCTGGGATTACAGGAATGTATCACTGCCCCTAGCTTTCCAAACACCTTTGTTGATTAATTGCATTTAATTCTCTTCTTCATCATCGTAATCATCTCAGGAATAGAAAAGGTCCATCGCGTCCCAGCCCAAATCTACTTCTTTGACTCCATGTTATATCATTCCTTGTCCATACTATTCCCAAACACTGAAGAACTATTACTTGCAATTCAAAGGATGAGATCCATTTTGTTTCTCATTAATGTACTTAATATTTGAATGATTTTGTTTTGTTTTGTGGTTCTGGTGATTGAACCCAGGGGCGATCTACCACTGAGCTGCAACCCCAACCTTTTTTATTTATTTATTTTTTAAATTTTAAGACAGTCTCACTAAGTTTTCTAGGCTGGTCCCAAACTTGCAATTCTCCTGTCCCAGCCTCTCAATTACTGGAATAACAGATGTATGCCACTATGCCTGGCTTGCTAGTTGAACTTCTGTACTAACCCCCATGAGAGATGTGGCCGGGACTATAAAACCATCTTTCTGACACCACTCTTCCCCCAGTGGTATGTTTTGATTGCAGGTTTTTCTCTGACTAGGATGGACCCCTTTACTTTAGCTATCTGTCGTGACATGATTAATTTCTGCTCTGTCTACAATGAGGGCACAATCAACAAACAAAACTATAATAACTGCAAGGATTACATGGCAAACAACTAAATATTTATAGATATTTATCATGAAAAAAATGCAAGGAATATGTAAGAGAAACACAATAGTAGTAGGAGGAGATATTGATATATATTCTCTTAAATATATTCTCTTAAATAAGGCAAACAAAATAGGAAATAATGATAGGATATCTTAGTATATATTAAATAAACTTGAATAGATAAATATCAATTGCTCACTTTCTAATGAAAATTTAAAAGAATAAAAAGGCCAACTAAAAGTACATCAGGTGGGCTGGGCACAGTGGTACATGCCTGTAATCCCAGTACTTGGGAGGCTGAGACAGGAGGATCACAGGTTCAAGACCAGCCTGGGCAACTTAGTGATACCCTGTTTCAAAATAAAAAATAAAGACAGTGGGGGCGGTGTAGCTCAGTAGTAGAATTTCCCTAGGTTAAATCCCTAGTAAAACACACACACACACACACACACACACACACAGTATATCAAGTGGGAGTACAGTTTCGCAGTACATGTGGACATTAGATTTGATTGTGGCTTTTGATAGTCATTAGTGATGATTACCAAATATTTCTCAGTTTCATTTTCTAGGACGTAGTTGAATTATACCTTGCTTTCTTGAAGTTGAGTGTGGCCACAAACTTATTTTGGCCAATGCAATGCAATTCTCTTTGGGGAGACACTTGAAGACAGGATGTTTTTACTTGTTCTCTTTATCCTTCCTGGAAAATCATAGAAACCTGAAAGTAGAGCTGTGCTATACCTGCATTCCTGTGTGAACTGCAAAATGAGAAAATCAAACCCTTTGTGTGTGTGTGTGTGTGTGTGTGTCTGTATGTGTGTGTGTGTGTGTGTGTGTGTGTGTGTTATTGGGAATTGAATCAGGGCCATTCTACTTCTGAGTTATACTGCTAGCCCTTTTTATTTTTTATTTTGAAACAGAGTCTCACTAAATTACCCTGTACTAGCCTTGAAGTTGACTTTCCCCTGTCTCAACTCTCCAAGTACTAGGATTACAGGTGTACACCATCATGCCTGACCAAATCTTTATCAAATCACTGAATTTTGGCGGTGTATTTATTTCCATAAGTTAGCCTTTATTTATCCTGAGTAGGGTAGAAATCTTCAGTTGGCTTTACAATAAAACTAAGGAAGATGATTATATTAGTCAGCATTTTCACAGCTATAATGTAAAGACTTGAACATGTAACTTAGAGGAAGGAAAATTTGTTAGCTCACGATTTTTCTTGGAGATATTGGGGTTCAGTCCATGTGAGGCCAGGAACTGCAGATCTCAGGGCATGGTGGCAGTGGGAAGCAGAGAGAGGGAGAGCACAAGGCTTTGCTCTCATATCATGAAGGCCGGAAGAGAGAGGGAGCAGGAGGAGGAACCATATATAATCCCAAGGCTGCACCCCAAGGGACCCACCTTCTCCAGCTACACCCTACCAGCCTAGGCCATCACCCAGATAAATCCCTTACAATGGATTTAACCACTGCTGGATTAACCACCCTGATGACTCAATTACATTAATTCCAGACACCAATTTTTTTTTTTTTGCGGTACTGGGGATTGAACGCAGGGGCGTTCTACCTCCGAGCTACACCCCCGGCCCTATTTTTATCCTTTATTTTGAGACCGGGTCTCACGAAGTTGTGGAGGGCCTCACTAATTAGCCGAGGCTGGCCGCGAACCCAGATCCTCTGGTCTCTGCCTCCCAAGTACTGGGATTACAAGCATGCGCCACCATACCTGGCCTCCAGACACCAATTTAATGAGTTCTTCAAGGGGTTATTCTATATCTAACCATAACAATAATAGAAAATTCAACATAAATTACTTGAAAAACATGATTCTTTTCTTCTTGTTGCTTCTACTACCTTTATAGTGTGTGTGTGTGTGTGTGTGTGTGTGTGTGTGTGTGTATAAATTTTTCAATGAAATGGAAGATAATAATGCTTTGACAAACCAGAAGTATTATTTCCATTTTGGGGGGAAAGCATGCTCAATTTACTGTTCGGAATGGCCACTTATAAGGGAAGATCTCATGGGGAGAAGAGTGGATGGCCACAGTCTCCTCATTTCTTCTTCATCATATAGAATAAAATGTGAAGGTGGGGGGCATAGAAAAGACCTGGAGGAATTTGGTCAGCTTCAAAGTCAGGTTTATGTAATGAGGAAGTGTAACTGCTGCAGGGAACCAATTGTTGTGTCTTTCCCTTTCCTTTTTGTTTTCAGTTTTTTACTTTTTCTACCTTCTCTCCCTTCTGGCTGTCTAAAGAAAATAAGAATGAGAGATATTTCCTCAATGCAGGAAACCATTGGACCCAGCTCCAAACTCATACCTGCTATAAGAGTAGGTTTTGCACAAAGCACAAAAGCAAAAATCTCAAAACTCCCCCCTTTGGTGTTGTGTGTGTGCTGGTCACTATCTCCATGAACTACATTATGATATGAGACTGTAATGCACCAGTAAAAGTATAAAAATACTCCCCCCTTTGTCTTAATTCTATTTTATTTTATTTTATTTTATTTTAT
>PVJS01001637.1:27967-69530 GCA_004027185.1 Glis glis
GAGAGAGAGAGAGAGAGAGAGAGAGAGAGAGAGAGAGAGAGAGAGAGAGAGAGAGAGAAAGAGAGAGAGAGAGAGAGAGAGCGCATGTGCGCGTGTGCGCGTGCTGAGGCTGGCCGCGAACCCGGATCCTCCGGTCTCCACCTCCCAAAGTACTGGGATTACAAGCATGCGCCACCATGCCCGGCCCCTTTGTCTTAATTCTAGATTAGACAGAAATGTACTGAATCATGTTGGGCTCTAGGAGTTAATATTTTTTATAGGTCATAACCTCTAGACAAGGATAGAAGCATTAGCTCAATGGCTAGAGGGAAGCCTACTGGAAGTTGTTCTCAATCCCCCCCGGCACTTGGCAGGTCACAGAGAAAGATGTAGAGAGGTCCTTTTTACTTTCTCCTGGGTTCTGCACAGAACCTTGAAGATTCACCCTCACCACTTACTGTACAATGGCATCTTCTGTCAGAGAACTGGTTTCTAAAGTTAGTGTATGTAAAAACTGCCTACAATGTTTATGAAAACATACCTGGCTGTCCCTTAGCAGATTCCACTTGTAGGTTTGAGGTGAGTCCTTGTAATTAATTTAGCCAGTACCATCCTCTTAATGCAGATAGATCATGAGGCAGTTGATCTGAAAATACACCTTTGGAACATTCTAGGCTGGAGAATTGGGCACATTGTTATACATAGAAATGATCTTCATTGTGCTTTATCATGGAACTTGGCTTCTTCCCAGAGGAGATATATAGGCATGAAGTGAACACATGTGTTCCCAACTGCTTTAATTAAAAGAGTGGCACGCATATTTCAGTGCTATTAACAAAAACAAAATTGATTTGCCTTTCTAGATAATTGAATGTATTAAAACCTCAGTGCTTTACTTCCGTGCTTCACTCTACAAATTCGGCATCATTTACGTCTTGTACATCCTGGAACATGTTGTGAATTCTCTTTGAAGAAGAACAACTTAATGCTTTGTGTTAGGCTTTTGTTTTTATTGTGTTTTGTTTAATTCTAGAACCAAACATTGAAAATGACATAAAACGAAGGTGAAAGAAAAAATGTGACACATTCAACCAAAGTGACATCTCTTTTTCCCATAAAGGAAAGTATTTTATTTTATGAAGGTAGATACCACCATACAACAGAAATATTCCCAGGCATGCCATATTTCAAGATTGCCCTCTCTCAACTACACCTATTTTTTTAATGGTGCATATGAAATATATCAAGGTAAAACTAAATACCAAAGGTAAGTCATCTTGTTTTTGCAGTTACAGTCGTTTCCAGACAGGCACCTCTACTGTGAACTTAGAACTTTGACTAAGATATGTCAGTCAGGATGGGACCTTAAATGGGAGGATTGAGAGTCTCTATGATGCCCACCTGAATTTCTTATCATCTGCTTACTTGTCCTCTAACCAAGCTGCACCACATGTCTACTCCATGCTAATGAAGTAAAGGAGAAAATGATGAAAGCAAAACCCCAGAATGATTTTTCCCTCTAGGACTGATATGATAGGAACAAAAATAATCATACAGTAAAATAATATGTAGTGCTCAGCTTCTATGATGACCCTTAACAATCGTCTCCTGATTTCCACATCACTATGCAGTCTCCTCCCCTACTAAATCATGGCTGCCTGAGATACCAGTAAGACACCAAGGATGTGGCACTGTGTACCTATGGGGCTTAGTCACATAGGACATTGTAGGTTCTGCCTTGCTCTTTCTTGGATCACTCACTCATAAGGAAGCTAGTTGCATGTTGTGAAGATACTCAAGCATCCCTGTGGAAGGGTCATGTACAGAGAAACTGAGGCCTGCTCTCACCAGCCAGCACCATAATGCCAGCTACAATAAGGCATCCAGTGTGGAAGTCAATACTCCACATGCAGTCAATCCTCCTCCTCCTCCTCCTCCTCCTCCTCCTCCTCCTCCTTCATACTGGGAATGGAACCCAGGGTCATTCTACCTCTGAACTACACCCCTAGCCCTAGCCCTTTTCATTTTTTTTATTTTGAAACAAACAGGGTCTTGTTAAATTTCTGAGGCTGTCCTAAAACCTGTGACCCTCTGGTCTCAACCTCCTGAGTGCTGGGATTAAATGCATATACCACTATATCCAGTGGGCAAGCCTACTTCTTGACTACAACTCCATGCGAGATGCTCAGACAGATCGACCTAAGCCACTCCTGAATTCCTGGCCCACAGAAACCATGCAGACTAACTCCACTGAAAGAATCAAGGGAGATCATGCATTTTCTGAGTTAATATGGCATTTATGTGACTATCATGGAAGATCAATGAAAGAAAGAATTATAATATAGGACAGCATTCATCATGAATATAGATACAAAATCACAAAGAAAAACTGAATCAGTATTCTATATAAAATAAGTAGGGTTTATTGAAGGAATAGGAGGATAGTTCCACAATGGAAAAATCTGTGAGTACCATTCACTATCTCATTGGATAAAAGGATAAAAATGCATTTGCCTCAATTGCTGCAGAAAAATATTTTGCTAAAATTCAACATGAATTTTTATTAATTCTAAGAAAACCAAGAGTAGAAATAATTTTTTTAACCTGAAGAAGGGTAGCTATGCAAACTCAAAGAAGCAATTTTATGAAATATAAGAAATACTTATGAAGTAAGTCAATGTATCATAGCAATAATCATTGCTGCTAAGAGATAAACCCCTGGGTTATTAGAAATGTACCATAATAAGTTTATTTCTCATTAATATCATAGATCACTGGTGAAGTGGACCCCACCTGGCCACTAAGGGCTCTTTTCATATTCACGTGCTGCTATTTCTCAGGTGTTTGAGGTTTTCTTCTGCAGAAGTGGAAAGAGGATAGAGAGTCACGTGTGGGACATTTCTGTGGAGGTTCCTGGAACTGGCCTAGGCCCATACTGCTTTGGTTACCAAAGTCACACTGCCCCATCTAAGTAAAAGAGTTTGGGAAATTTAGACTCGAGAAACACCCCAGGAAGAAGAGAAAAATAAGTCTGCCGATCAGCTAACAGTTGCTGACAGAGTCTTTTGCAGTTACCAAATGCCTATTACATTAAAAGATATTAGATTAAACGATTAAATTAAACTCTTAAATGAAACCATTTTATTAAGCCATCACACATAAAACATATCCATTCTTGCCTCAGGGGAAACAAACCAAAGTCTTATCTTGTAGAAACTTCAATTCAATGCCAGGATTCCAGGTCATATGCATTTCTCTGCAATAGGCCTGGATGTGGCTCTTTGCCATCCAGTGAATTATGAATTAAAAAGAAAACTCGTACACTTCTGCCCATCCCCACCTTCACTGTCGCCATGGAGAAGCATGTGCAAAAAAACTGTAATACACATGTCCATTCAAAACAGCAAACATGGGAGAGACATGCCAGGCATCTCTTCAAAACCATGATCAAATCCTGCTGGGCGCGCAGGTGCGGTGGCGCATGCTTGTAATCCCAGTACTTGGGAGGCAGAGACTGGAGGATCGGGTTCGCGGCCAGCCTCAGCTACTTAGTGAGACCCTCTGTAACTTCATGAGACCAGGTTTCAAAATAAAGGATAAAAAATAAGGCCAGGATCCCCGGTACCACAAACACACACAAAAAAAAAATCCTGCTGGGCAAGAATTTTGAGGCCCCCTCTACCCAAAAGGATAGTAGTTCCTTGGTTAGATCCCAATTCTGCTGAAAGGACCATCTTTTCCTTGGCACTCTTACAGATTTACTTTTGTACATCATCCTCTGTACTATATCTGAGAAGTGTTGGGAAGTGTGTTATCCTTGGGGGCTATTTAGAAATTGGATCCTGCTTCCTGCTGATGTAACTTTGGGGCCCCAAGGCTTGTGATAGTTCTCAGATGGTCCAAGACCATCTAATCTTGAAGCATCTTTCACTTTAGCTATCTCGAAAACACAGTAAAGAAAATATATGGCAGTGCTGTACAAAGTTAAACATGTGCTTACCATATGACCCAGGAATCGCTCTCTAGAGCATTTTTCCCAGAGAAGTGAAAGCGTAAGTTCCCTTGGAAACCTGCATATGAATGTGCATCGCAGGTTTCTTTGTTACAGCCCAAACATGGAAATGACCCGAATGTCCTTCAACAGGTGAACGGTTAAAACAGTGTAGTACCTCCAAACCATGGAATATCACTCAGCAGTCAAAAGGCACAAACTACTGATACATCCACAACACAGGTTGATTTGTAATAGTTTATTATGACTTCTGTAATAAATTACCACAAATGCAGCTGCTTAAAACAACATAAGTATATTCTCTTAGAGTTCTAGGGGTTAAACATATAGAAATCTATATGTTAGTTAGGCTGATTTCCTCCTAGAAGCTTCAGGGAAGAAAACATTTCCTTCCTTTTTCAGCTCTTAAAGCTGCCTAAATTCATTGGCGTAGGACCCCTTCCTCCCATCATTCCAGTCTCCTTCCTCCATTATCTCATCTCCGACTTTTCCTTGATCTTCTTGCCTCCCTCTTATAAGGTCCACTGTGAGCGGGGCATGGTGGCACATGCTTGTAGTCCCAGTACTTTGGGAGGCGGAGACCGGAGGATCCAGGTTCGCGGCCAGCCTCAGCTCTCTCTCTGTCTGTCTGTCTCTCTCTCCTTAGTGAGGCCCTCCGCAACTTCATGAGACCCGGTTTCAAAATAAAGTATAAAAAATAGGGCCGGGGGCGTAGCGTGGAGGTAGACCGCCCCTGCATTCAATCCCAGGTACTGCAAAAAAATAAATAAATAAATAAAATAAAAAATAAATAAATAAGGTCCACTGTGATTATATTTGGTCCACCTGTGTAGCCCTTCTCATCTGAAATCCTTACCTTAATCACACTGGTAAAGTCTGTGTTGCTGTATTTGCTGTGTTTATAGGTTTAAGGGATAAGGGTGTGGCTGTCCTTCAGGGAGGAGACTTCATTCTGTATTATAGATTGAAAGAATTATACTGAGTGCAGCAAACAATACTCAAAGTTTACTCATGACACCACATATAAAGCAAAATACCTCCTTATAATCAATAAGGACAAAACCCAAAAAAGGTTGCTCAGACATGCTAAAGGGATGCCAGAATTGAGCAAATTCAACCACTGTGTCAAAGGTAATACTAGCAAGGAATTGCAAATGTGCACTTATACTTTCTACAGTCAAACCCAATGCCAAGACAAACATAGGAGAGATTTCTAAGATTTTGGGGGGAGGAGGCTGGGGATGTGGCTTAGTGGTAGAGTGCTTGCCTAGTATGTAAGAGGCTCTGGGTTGATCCCCAGCACCAAAACAAAATAAACAAGCAAAACAACAAAAACAAAACAAAAAAGACAGCATTCCAAGATTTTTTAGTATACTAACTACTTCATCTCCTGGGGCATATTAACCCAATTGAGTACTCTCACATGAAAAGAAACGAAAGATATAGACTGTTCTTCTAAACATAGGTAGAGCCTAATTTTGCTTAGGCTTAGTAAAGAGTGTATGGGTATCCTATACTTTTTGAAAGTATTATGCATTTCATAATAAAATTAAAATTGAAAAGAGCCAAGAGGAGACAGACTGTATGAAATACATTATGGAGAGTTTTGCTGGCAATTTTAGATTCTGGACTTTTGATGGTAAGAAATGGGGAGCAGATTATGCTTAGCAATCAGGAGAGTGACAAGTCTAGACCTGCATTAAGGCAGAGCTGCAATGACAGCAGAAGAAGGAGAAAGGGTGGGGTTGTGGCCCGATGATCAGGAGGTTCAGGCTGATGAGCATCCTGCAGCCTGGGCCAGCTTAGGGACCACAGCATACACACTGAGGAGAATAAAGTGGTAGGGAATGTCAACTTTGGAAATTCTTATGTAAGTCACCCCTGGCATAGCGTAAGTACTCGATAAGACATGGAAACAGATTAGTTCATGAGGTGCAGGAGGGCAGGGCATTAAAGATGAAGTTGAGATTTAATGATCTAGGGAACTAGGAGCCATTGATCTGAAGAAATTAGGAGGAGGCATGTTACAAGATGGGAGAACTGAAGGTGGCCTCAAGACAGTCTTCACCAGCTTGGGTCCTCATTTAGCCTCAGATGAGGCATTTACTTAATTATTTTAAGGGCATCAAAAGCTCCCTTTGTTCCTTTTTTCCATTTTTTATTTATTATATTTATTGGTGTATCGTAATTATACGTTTTGATAAGTGTCAGGGTATCAGAAGCATGCATGCACACATTGCTCATTAGCCCTCCCTCAAATCCCACCCTATTCCCTCCCCCTTCTCTCCTTTCCCTGCTCAGCATAGTGATTGACTCTGATAAGTTTGTGTGTACACATCATGTACATTAGTGTATTTCCCTCTTCCCCCTTCCTGTCTCCCTCAGTTAGGTCGCCTTCTTTGCTCAACTAAAGTTTTCTCCTTCTCTGTCTGGGGTTCCCTTGCCAAACTTTGGAACCAGCCAAGGAGTCCATCAACAGATGAATGGATCACAAAACTATGGGATATGTACACAATGGAATTTTACGCAGCCATAAAGAACAAAATTGCATCATTTGCAGGGAAATGGAGGGCACTGGAGAACATTATGCTAAGTGAGATTAGTCAGTCACAAGAGTGGAAAGTAGGATGCTCTCCCTAATATGTGGAAGCTAGGGAGAATGGTACTTAGAAGGGAACCCCAGACAGAGAAGGAGAAAACCTTTGTTCCTTGATTATCCCCTCTCATAAACTGCCGTTTAAGACATTCAATAAAATTTTATATTTTTCTTTCACATAAATCTGTATTTCTCAGGGATAATTTTATTTCTGCATCTTATAATAGTCTCTAATAAGATGACACATAAAATTCTTTTTTCTATTATAAAATAACAATTAATTATTGCTCATATTCAGAAGGCTCTTGGTCTTTGTATTTTATGTTATACAGTACTCTATTCTATTGTTATACGAGTGTATCTGGAGCCCAGAAAGATAAGTAGGGAAGGGTAGGAACCAAGGCCGGCAGGAAAAGGAGATGGCCAGGAACATCTCATGGGCCAAGGAAAGTAGTTTGTGGGGTTTATTGGTTTTCTTAACTTTCGTTATCCAATCCTCATACTCTATTAGTAATGAACAACAATTAATATATTTTCCATAGATGTGCCTGAAGATGTGAAAGATGATTTCCTATGAGTATGGGTACCTGAAAACAAGAGTGTGTGCTCTAGGATATGGTCCTTGAGACCAGCGATGATGAGCGTGGTCCCCTCCTGGCAGATCCCCAGTAAACCTGGCACTCTACAGAGACAATGGAATGTGAGGGCGCTTTGCCAGGAGTGTCTTTGGACCCCTTTGGCTTTAGTCTCCCAAGGAGTGATTACACGGTGAAAGGGAAGTCAATGTGCAGTGTATCTCCCCACCTGGATGGTGGAGAAACAGCTCCTAATATCATAGTAATACTATGAATAGTGGCAGTAGCAGCAATAGCAGTAGAAGCAGAGAGATATGTGTGTGTGTGTGTGTGTGTGTGTGTGTGTGTACACGCACGTGTGCACGTCTGCTGTTTCAACATATGCTATTTAATTCCCACAAAAGTCCTTTTTTTGGGGGACTCTTATCTGTATTTTACAGATGAACAAAAACTAAAATGGTAAGTAACTTTCCTGAGACCATACAGAGGGGTCAGGGCTGGAAACTGAAATCCCAATCCATCTGAATTCAGAGCCCAGATGCTGAAACACTGTCAGACATGGAGGGTGTTTATTTCTGTTTTTTTTTTAGTATACTTTTATTGGTGCATTGTAGTCTCACATCATAATGTAGTTCAGAGTGATAGGGGCATACATGCACATAGCACTTGGGGAGTTCCCCTCTGACACCCTCCCCACTCCCTCCCCTTCCCTGTACATGATATTGAGATTGGCATTGATAATTTCACATATGTACCTCAAGTCAATGGACATGTTTCTTTCATCAATTCTCCCTCCCCCACCACCAACCACCCCTAGCTCCCGCCATCGCTCCACTGGGGTTTCTCTTCCATTATCTAAAGTCCCTCTTGTATACTGATTACTCCCCAGCTTCCATATCATCTATGTCTTAAATGATAAAACAATTTTAGTGTTCCCAGTATTATGCATAACATTTAGTAGACAATATATTTGAGTCCTTTCCATCTTGCCTTCTGAAATGATGAACCAAATACCTTAATTAAAATAAGCACAATTTGCTGCAGTTCTACATTCGAGGGGTATGTAAGATTCAAAGGTAGGTGCTTTGTGATAGAATATATTTTCATATGTAATTTGGATGTGCAATGGAGGGAAGAGCCTGATTTAGGGAGGGATTCAGAGTGAAATACAGCAGCATAGTAAAGTAGTACATTTTGGAACCAGATCATAAACAAGGAGTCTGGGGTGAGGACCCCTACAGACCATCCCAAAGTAGAACTTTGGGAGAAATGTGTGAAGCAAGCAAGAAGAAGGCCAGTGAACCAAAGAAGGAGGCAGTGACCACTAAGAGAGAAAGTGGACAGGGAGAAAATCCTGGTGGCTAAAATAACCAATGGGCATGTTAGGAGAGTTAACCTGTGCTATCGAAGACTAATTTGTCTCCAATTCTGAAGTATCAAAACATTTCTTTGCTGCATACTGGCATTATTGTTGACAGCCAAAACTTCAGTAAAAAAAATAATAATCACCTGCAAATATCCTACGTAGCTAGAATTTCCCACAAAGAGTGAAGGAGGCTGGGTGGCAGACTCACGTGGGTGAAAGGTGCTGAGGAAGAATGATTCCTTAAAGCTGAGCATGGAACTCAAGAGCCCCATGATGGCAGGGAAGCAGGCTGCTTCTTGGGCCCTTCTGCTGTAGATAGACAGAGAGGAGGTTTCTGTTTTCATCAGGTTGTATATGGAGTGAAAGGCATCTCAATCCTGCTAGTTCTATAACAGACTTCTAGGAGGCAGGTATACAAGATTATCTTCTGCTGTCCCCACTCACAGTGCCCCAGGGCCTACCACTTAGGAAGCCACATCCATTATGCTTTGAGAACTACAGGCCCTCCATTTGGGGCATCCTTGAAGGAGGTTGAATGAAATGTTTTGGCAAGATGAAGCCTCTGGAAACAACCCAATTTCACACCATCTAAATGGCTGTTTCTTGCATGTGCTGGCAGGTTTTCCTCCTCTCTTTTCCCCTCATCCTTGAGGGCTCTTATGTGGAGTAGTCTATTGAGACTTAGATGCACATAACCTTGAATATCAATAGGACCCTTGATCCTTCTCAGCACAGGCGGGTGTGCTGGGGCCATCTCCTGGTGCTTTGAGAGTCAAGGGACCATTATGAATGTGAACTTTTTAACCTCCTCTTCTGTAGAGACAGCAATCACGCACTGCCATAATTCCATTAGTTAATGAATACTTTGGGAATGTGTCCATCGTAAAAATACACTTAAAATTAGTCAACCACTTATCTCTTCTGTTACTGTTTCTTCTTTTTTTTTTTTTTACAAAAGTCTTCTCATTTAACTGAGACCATATAGGAAAGATATGATTAATTCTTGCATTTAATATTTTCATGGGATCATACAGGTAGGCCAAGGAAGAAAACAAACATTCCTGGTTTCTTTTCCCTGTGTTCATTCCATACTCCCACTTCAAATTCCAGGACAGGATAACAATTTGAGGTGAACATGTCTCTTCCGCCCACCTTATCCAAGGCAGAGAGGATCATTGAGCACTTTCCTGCTGAGTGTAGACATAGCTTCAGAATCCAGGCAAATATTAGCAACCACATCCTTAAATAGAAAGACTTCAGTGGCATGATGTCATATGAGCATTTGACTTGTGCAAACTTAACTCTCTTTCTATAGATAGATAGATAAATAACAAGAATAGTTTTCCTGCAAATTTTACTATATATATATATATATACATATATATATATATATATATATATATATATATGTCTACACATACACACACACACATATATATTCAGAAAATAACAACAATAATAGTTTTCTTACCACAAGGCTTTGAATGCATATCAACTAGTTCATCCGGTACTCAATCAAAAACAGTGATTTTTTTTTCAATGCAGTGGGAAAATGGGTTGGCTTGACCTCTTTAGGAAGATAAAGTAAACACAAAACTCATTTATGCTACATTTCACAGACTTCTGAAGTGAGTTTTGGAAAACATTTTGACTGCACAATTTTTTCTGATGTGCTGATTCAGATTCAATTCCATTTAAGGAATGACTGTGCGCTAGTCAACGCCAGCTAACAAGTGGTTGTGAGGTAAAATCAAAAAGAGGAATGAGAGCACTTTCAAAAAATGGAAAAAATTACTACCCAACTCTATGGCCACAGTGTCATGGTGGCAGTGGTGGTGGTAAGAACCCCTGGGCACCCTGTGCATGAAGAGTACATAAACATTTTGCTAACAAGAAATCATTATCTATGCCTCCCACCTAAAAACTGCAGTGTTGGGCTTTCTTTGGGGTTAAAAAGTGATTTCCCTGTGGATTCTCTCATCTGGTCCTCATAAGTCCATGACCTCCTAGAGAATTCTTGAGGTCTCAGTAGCACACAGTCAAAGAAATTGTGTAGAAGTAATTTAGAGGTGATATTGAGGGAGGGTGGGAAGGGGTTGGAGGTATGTGGGGACTTCCAGAAGCTTCTCTGTGGTACTATAAGTTTACCTGAAGATTCTGGAGTTATCATACAAGAGACGTGGATGTGCTCACACCTCAACACACACACAGCAAGAAGAGAAGAACAGGTTAGCTTATTGACTCCAAGTCTTAGGGTTCTTTAAGGATTGGTAGTGTGCATGGGACTGTAAAAACAGCCAAGAGCAGAGCTTAGGAGAAATAGAGCCCCTCATTCCAACATGGAGGATGAAACATCCATCAGACCACCAAATATCCAAGATGATAGGAATGATCTGAGGATTGACTGCCAAGGACTGGTGAAATCTAGAAGGACACTTACCAGTGACTTAAAAATGGGATCTGTGAGGAAGCAGAAGCGCAGAGAGCATCAGAGGGTCCAGATGAAAGGCCCCATCTCAGAAACTTTAAGGGAGTTGCCAGAAATCCATGACAGATGAAGAAAGAAGTCTCTTGTCACTGTTGGGGTTTCACAACTGAATCCAATCCAAAATAGGTATTAATCCAACATGCTAAATGTTTAGGAGATGGAAAGCAGAAAATGTTAGTCGTTGGTCACTAATATCTATGTTGCTGTTACTAAAAAAGATCTTAATATTCAAATTATTGGCTACATGGTTTTGGATGTATTAGGAAGACTACAAGTCCAGTGTTGGGGTCTAGAGAACAAATTCTCCACAAATCAGTAGTGTGGTGGACAGTGAAGGGAGCAGAGACCCAGTTACAAAAATTTCTACTGTGCTGTCTACAAGGACTAATTGTGATTTCCAGTAATTCTCAAATCCTCCTATTTATAAAGTGCCTACTGGCTGTCACCCAAATGCCTATTCATGGACCAAGAAGCAATATTAGGAAACAGAGAAATAAAGGAATTAGGCAAAGAAACTTAGCATTTAGTCACAGAAGAATAATTTGAGATTTACATAAGAGACAGCTGTTTCCTGAAATTCTTGTCTATTTTCCTTTATTTTTATTTTTATTTTACTTTGTTTTATTTGGTCCTGGGGATTGTACCCAAGTGCATTCTACCCCGGAGCTACACCCCCAGCCCTTTATATTTTTTATTTTGAAACAAGGTCTTTCTACGTTCCTAAGGCTGGCCTAGAACCTGCAATCATCCTGTCTCAGTCTCCAGAGTACTGGAATTACAGGCATGCATTGCAGCACCAAATTCTTTTATTTTCTTTTTCTTTTTTCCCTTTAAAGACAGATATTCCTTAATAGTAAGGGGTGTGTGTGTGTGTGTGTGTGTGTGTGTGTGTGTAGTATTTTTGTTTTGTTTTACTATGCTATTGTTTTTTTTTAATTGCACTCTTTGAGTATTTTTTTAACAGCAGGACTCAAAAATATTGACAAGCACAAATTTATCTCATTTCCTAGAAAATCTTTTTCAGTTTCAAGGACATTTTCAGTTGTTTTTTTCTTATCATAGTAGAGAACTTCAAGTAGATTTAATTTATCTCAAAGAATTTATAACATTTGACTGTTTTACACACACACACACACACACACACACGCGCGCGTACACATACACATACTTCTCTGCTTTTATAATTTCCATTGCAAAGAAATTAAAGAGATTTGGCAGAAACCCCAACTACATCTAGGTGGTGATCTATTAAATTTATGCCCAGATGACAATGTGTGAAATCATATTTTAGGAATTTAAATTTTATTAGGCCATTTTCAATATGTGTTTTTCCTTTACCTTTCTGAACTCTGGCGTCTCTTCTTTCTTTCAGTGATTCTTCTAATACCACATTTGAAAATGATGTTCACTGATTTCACAGAACATGGCTTCTAATTTACACAAATAGGTCTACTGCAAAAAAAGACTCAGCCTATAGGGAGCGTGTACAAAGTTCTATCCTTTGAAGACTGGCTTTAATGTTTCATTTAATAATTCATTAAATCTTTTTTTTTTTTTGCATAGAGAGAGCCAACGTTCTCTTTGTCTCACGCTGCCTGTTATCTGAGATTCCCATATGGATGCATATAATGCTACTTTGATGTATTATATAGACTGGGTAAATAGACACACTTTAATTAAGTAGAAATGTCCTGGAGCTATGAACAAGCACACACACAGACAGGAAAACAGCCACATACACACTTCACAAGATACCTGCCCCTGCACTGTGCCAATGACAGCTCAGAGCCCTCAGTCATTACGGGTATGATGACCCATGGCTAATGCTTGGATGTTGCCAAAAATGAGGACAATATTCACCAATGTGGGAAAACCCAAAAATTCATAACAATAATTTGAAAACTTGGTCATAGTTATCTTTCATTTAAAACAAAATAAGTGCTTCCTGTAAAATACCCAAATAGGTCAATTATTTATCCAACATTTTCCAGATTATTTTTTTAAATAATATAATTGTTTTTAAATGTGCATTATTGGGACAACATCCTGATATCCAGGGCCCGAGGTCCTCAGTGAGTGGGGTTTAGTAATTTGCATTTTTAACAATCCCAGATGTTTTTTGACACAGGTAATCTTTGAATAGCAACTTGAGAATCCCCTTCTCAAATGCTTTATAAGGGAAAATTATGTTAGCTTTCAGATTTAGTTTTCTAGAAGATTTTCTTGCTTCTTAGACATTATCATACACCAATCACCCCACAAAAATAAAACTCCATGGAAACTTACCCAAAAATAAGTGAAAATGAAGGACAGAATATAAAATATTTTTTCTAAAGATTATGCCCAGTTTTCTTCTGGTCTGCCATCTGATAGCTTTTAGATCTCATTCTTTTTTAAGATCTCCAAATTAGCATTTTTTAAATAAAATATTTCAAAGCATTTTGATTTAATGGAGTTCTCCAAGATACAAATTTTTAAAAATGTTCTCATTGTTTCTAACTGTCAGAGGACCTGAAAATAACCTCTAGTCTACATAAATCTTTTTAATTCATTTCTATTTTTCCACATTCATTAGCAGATGATCTCTGTGCAAAGAAAGCTCTATAAAAAGGAAATATTTATGCTAATTTTTATATATTCTACTGTATTTCAGAAAGTTTCTGTGCTAACATTTCCACTGTATTATGGAGCAAGTACATGAAAAATAACAAGTATAATAAGAGTAGAGTGGTGTTGGTAATAATTAGTATTTTTGGAGCATTTACTATGTTTGAGATACGTTACTCCCTTTATATACATTATCTAAGATAGCAATTATAAAAAACCCTATGGAAAGTAAAGCAATTTATGGATGAAGAAACCGAGCCATAGAGAGGTTAAGTAACTTGTCATTGATCATAGAGATTATAAAAGACACAAGGGCTTCAACCATCAGGCCAGCTCCCTCCAATCCCTCTGCTTGCACCACACTGTCATCCACAGCACTGAAATGCTGATCCCCTTAAACTGCTTCCTCCTGTGGCCACAAACATTAAACCAAAAGTCTTCAGCTTATAGACTCTGCCAGAAACACTCCTGGACTCCACTCTCCATCTTTGCTCATTCACGCAGCATACTAGACATTTTAGAAATTGTTGTACTTTGTCATCTTGAGTAAACACATTTCTATGATTTTTTTTTCTGAGCATTCGAATTAATGGAAATAAGTCAAGTATTCCACTTTCTTGTCTTCTCATCTCTGGCCCAGGGTTCTCCTAATTGATATCCTTGGGATAGAAAGTTTGAGGAACAGGTGGCCACCAGGTAGGTTTCTCTTCCCCAATCCAAATGAATCACTTTCTTGTTCTCCATGATTAAATAGCAAAGGGAAAATCCTCTCGTTTCCTATAGGGGGAAATCTTTAAATCCAGACTATAGACTCTCAATATGCGATTAAGTAACTATCAAGTTCTCCCTGGACTAAATTTCGATGTGTACAAGTCAAGAGGACGTGTCTGAATGCAGGAGAGAAAATTACATGAATGCGTATATAAAGAGATTGTTTCTTACCTAGTTCTCTAGGTGACCAGATACCCCTGGGTGACTTCAGAATGGCTTCAAATGTGTTACCTTCACAAAGGTATTCAAGACTTGTATGTCCTCCACACAGTCCCTGGGCTGCTGTTGGGGACCATAAACGAAAGAGACTTGGTTCTGTACAGTTAAGATGTTTTCTCCAGATGGCAGGAGCCCTGTTTTATCATAGTGTCAATATCTTTTATATAACATACAACTCAATGAATTCTTGTTTCAAGTATGATGAGGAAGAATTTGTCTTTTACTTTCTTTTTTTTATCAAATTACAACTATATGGTGATGGTATATATTTTCCTTTCTGGCTAGACTGCTGGACTTTCAGAATGTGTGTGTGTGTGTGTGTGTGTGTGTGTGTGTGTGTATGTGTGTGTGTGTGTTACTAGGGATCGAACCCAGAGGCATTCTACCTCTGATCTACAACCGCAGCCTTATTTTTTTTTTAAATTTTGGAACAGTCTCACTAGGTTACTGAGAACCTCACTAAGTTGCTGAGGCTGGTCTTGAACCTGAGATCCTCCTGCCTCAGCCTTTCAAGTACTGAGATTACAGGCATGCACAACCATGCCCAGCTCTATCAGAATATTTAAATGATCACCTCCCATTTTCCTGTTCTAAATAACTATTATATATATTTCCTATATTTCCTGTTCTAATAAGTACAACCGAATTTGTTCAAATGTCCTATGTTAAGTATATCAATTTTTCTTAAACTATTTAAAATTGTTTTATTAAAATTGGGTGTGTACATGTGCATGTACATCTGTGTAGATGTGTATAATATTTTGACATAAATGTAATCATGTGACAAGGAAAGTCAACTTATAAATTAAAATTGTGTAAGGCAAATGAAAAGTACTCACTTACATACATAGATATCTGTCTAGAAGTTACCATGGAAATAGTCTAGGTTTGTTACAACATGACAGGCAGGCAGAGAGACAGGCCGGCATATGGAGAGAGATGCTTCCTAGCTAATGGAATACCTTCATGTTTTTTCAGTGTTATCTAAGAATGTGTACTATTTGGTACAGTTTAGAATTTACAATTGATTTCCAAGCAATTGTTATTTCATATTTGTATCTCAAAATGCAGTGCTGTTGGTAATAATTCGAGGCAAATCTCTTAACTTTGTCCTAAGTCATTACTTTCTCATCACTGGTTGTAATATGGATGATCAGAATTTGTGATGAGGATAATTTTTTTCTGGATAGATTATAATTTTATCAGGGTAACAATAAAGAAGAGGCTTGCTCTGTGTGTCTGAGGATTTCCTTCTTTTCTCCCTTGTAGCTCATTTGTAACTTTCCTATTAAGCGGTGGCATTTTATGCCTCAGAGAAGAATGAGAGTACTGATATTTGGATGGTTTCATTTTCTATCATTTCATATAAATTGAACTCATTTTCACAATCTCTGAAGAATATCCTTTTAATGTGCATGCTATACTTTTACTTGTATCACAGTTCAAGAGAAATGCCTGTGGACCTCCAGAGTAAACCTAAAATAAAGCCCTGTTTTCATTCTTATTGCAGGTGATTGTGTGGCTGCAGTGATACCCAGCTAACCACCCTCTACTAGTTAAGGTTGACTTTTTCCAGTAACGTGATGTGTGTAGCTCACACTGATATTAGTCTTGGCCTTTTAGGTCCTATGCTGTAATATCTGGTACTCCAGATCCACATTGAGATCCATCCTAAGCTATAGCCAACTCCTAGCCAAAAAGAGCTATTTGTAAATCTGATAACACAAAGTTTCCCATATCTCTCCAACAGCCCTCTTTTTTGTATGTGGTACTAGGGATTGGACTCAGGGGCATTCTACCTCTGAGCTATACCCCAAGTCCTGTTTAATTTTTGTATTTTGAAACAGGGTTTCACTAAGTTGCTGAAGCTGGCCTCAAACCTTCAATCCTCCTGTCCCAGCTTCCTGAGTACTGGGATCACAAATGCGATCCACCACACCTGGCTCAACCACTCATCTTTGTGTGTGTGTGTGTGTGTGTGTGTGATACTAGGATTGAACCCAGGGGCATTCTACTTCCAAGCTACACCCCTAGCCCTTTTAATTTTTTGTTTTGAAACAGGGTCTCACTAGGTTGCTGAGAATCTCACTACTTGCTGAAGCTGTCTTTGAAGCTGTGATCCTCCTGTCTCAGCCTCCCAAGTACTGGGATTATAAGTATGCCCCACCATGCCCGGCCCAACAGATCATATCTTGAACATGACTTTGGCTGAATTTTCTCTGGAACTGGGGATTGTTCATTTTTTTCATGAGGTCACTTTCTCTTACAACCAGTCACATGGTCATTGATCTATATGACTATTGCAAGGCCCTATCCTTTCCCATCATTGAGCCCAGCTGCTTGTCCCAACCTATCAACCATGAAGAGACAGGAAGTGTCTTAGTCCATTCGTGCTGCTATAACAAAATACCCCAAAGTAAGTAATTTATAAATGAATGTAAATTTATTTTCTCACAGTTCTGGAGGATGGAAAGGCCAGGACCACGGCATTGGTAGGTTTGGTTTTCTAGTGAAGGCTGCTCTCTGCTGCTTCGGAGATGGTGTCTTGTTGCTGTGTCCTTCCAAAGGGAGGAATGCCCTTCTGTCATCACTTGTCAGAGGGAAGAAGGACAGGCCAACTGTGTGAAGCCTTTTTATAAGGACCTTAGTCCCATTCGGGAGAGGAAGATCCCTCATGACCTAGCCACCTCTTAAAGTTTCCACCTCTTAATACTATCACCCTGGCCATTACATTTCAACACAAGAATTTTGTAGAAGATCCATTCAAACCTTTGCAGAAGGCCTAGAGGAAGAAATGGGGACTGGGTAAAAAGAGCACAAAACCCGTCTTTAGCCAGAATTTAGCTTATTTCATTCAGATCTCCTACTAAGTAACACCTAAGTCCCTCTTTCTTTTTCTCGCCCTCTCTTTTTGAAGAATGCCTTTCTTTCTTTCTTTTTTTTCCTCTGCCATTATGAAAACCCTCATTGCACACTCACTATCCATATGTTACCATTGTAAGTGGTAGAGTTTCTTTGCTGATAAAAGGCAATTTGAGCTGCAACAAAAGAATTGGAGGCATTCGTAAAGGTTTTTGAAATAAGCTAAGAGCCAAGGGGATTAACGTATGTTGGCTAACACCCTAAAATTCAAAGCATGGCTATTCAGTAAGTATTAAATAGTGTTCGTGATTAAATCATTCCCTCAAAATGAAAGATTGAATCACTTTATAGGTCTAGTCTATTCTTTCAGAAGTCATCACTCTAGGAAAACCTGCTAGACGAGAAAAGGAATGTCACAGAAGTTTAGAAAGGGTCTATAAAGAAATACATATTCAAAAATAGGCAGCAACATGTACCTGTAACAAAGGGCCTGAAGGCTTCATTCTGCTACAATTATGTTTATGCAAATCTTTCTGTGTCTCTGTATCAGATGTGGTGTGGGTGGAAGGACAATGAGGAAAAATCTCATAGTTTCTCAAATGAGCTTTGCAATAATCTTACAATTCTATAAATATAAGTTTATACCAATCTTATAATTCTATAACATTTAGATAAGGGAAAGTTCCTTCTATACAATTATTTGGAAACATGAACATCATGGTATAAGAGAATAAATCCAAGACTTAGAAGCATTGTGTTCAAATCGTACTTCTACTACTTGGTAGTTATATCATTTGGGCAGATATCTTGGAATTTTTTGAGTCTTTGCAATGGTGACGACAAACCCCTTGTCACAGGATTACAATAAAGATCAGAGAAGATAAATACTCCTATAAATATTGTGCTCTTATTGTTGATATCATCAATATTGTGTTGTGTGGATCATAAATAGCACTTTGATTTACTGTATCATATTCCTAAGGGTTACCTTGTTTTGTGAAATGGTAATTATACATTTTATATTTTCATGTTAGGGCATAAAATTTGTCTTCCATTAAAATTAGTGCTAACTTTAGGAATTAGATTATCAGCTACTTAATAATAGAAGGAAGAAATAAAGGCTTATAGGGAAAGAAGAATCTAGTGAAGGAGAAAAAAACAGGAAGGAAGGAATCAACTGGTTAACCATATGTCAGGACAAAATCGGGGGGCATCTTGAAATATGTTCTCAATGATCTGACAGGTTGTAATTTTATCTCTTGTGACTGTTGAAGAAGCTGAAATTAAGAAAGGTCATCTTCCCAGGTCAAAGCCAAAATTAAGTTCCATCTGGCTCACTCCAGAGTGTTCTATTTGTCTTCGTATCTCTGAGAGAGCTAGCACACTGGGGAATACTCAGTATGTAAACACACAGTAGCGGGAAGAGCTCTTGAAGGAAAGGGGGACCTCGGGCTTTCCTCTTTGCCTTCAGGAGATTATGTAAAATGTTGAAGGAATGTCACCAAGTTCTGTCCTGTTTTACACTTCAGATATTTCTAAAAGATGCCCAAGGCATCATTTTAAGATAATAAAATAGGAGGCTTTCCTCCCTGGGGTTTTCAATGGCTGATTTCCTTCCTCCCTATCTCTATCTATCTCCTCACTGAGCAGTCAACATCTATCTTAGACAGCTTCAAGTAACTAGTGGTGGTTGCTGGGATACTGTCACCAGCTTCAGAAGTCCCAAATACAGTTTATTTCTAAAGCATTCATATTTAGCCTTTTTAGCATATTGCATTTATATTAGCCTATGCAACACATGGGTCTACATGACTTAATTCAAATTGAGGTACCTTACATACATTTTTAGGTCCAAAGATTTATATTATGGGAAATTAATTTCACAAAATGGTCTTTTTCTGAGTGTCTCCATATTCATTTGTTATTAAGGGTCTTTGAGTGAAATAGCAAACAGAGGTGATGCATTGATACTTTAAAAAATGAGGTCAAGAGGAAGTGCAGGAGACACCCTTAACCTCTCCATGTATGTGTTGAATGAGGAAAGATTTTCCTTGGTAGGGGAGGACCTGTACTACGTTGCACTGGATCAGATATCATTGATGTGTGGACATAGTCAAACCTCAGAAGGCCACAATGTTCAGAGAGTATCATGGTAAGTGTGGGAGGATACTAAATTGAAAAACCAAGTCGGATATAAAACAACCCTACAAACATGAAATAATAGAAGAAAATTGCAAGACCATAAGCTCCATGAGAGGTACACAATGTCTGTCTGTATGCCCGCCATGATATCCCCAGTGTTGGGCATGGGACCAAAGTCATAGGAAGTAATCATTACTCTGTGTATGTGTGTGTGTGTGTGTGTGTGTGTGTGTGTGTGTTGCTAGGGATTAAACCCAGGAGTATTCTACCTCTGTACCACACCTCCAGTCCTTTTTAATTAATTTATTTTTATTTGGAAACAGGGTCTCTCTAAGTTTCTGAGAGCCTCATGAAGTTACTGCGGCTGGCCTCAAACCTGTGATCCTCCTATCTCAGCCTCCCAAGTACTGGAATTACAGGCTTAATCCCACACACCTATTTTACTCATTACTATTTGATGAATGAATGGGTGAGCGCATGGATAAAAACATGCCCTATGCTGAGGACCAACAAAATAATTTTATCCATGGTGAAAAGAAATTTCTTCCCCCAGGTCAGTACAACAACATTCTGAATGTTAGTGCAGCTAGAACCACAGCAAGGAAAGAAGTACCAACATTCAAAAATATGATAAGGCATGAAAGGGGCAATAGAAAGATACTGTGTGCTCAGTACAAACAGATGGAGAGACATATGGGGCAAAGAGGAAAATGATAATGACTCTCCAAGAACACCATTCTGCCATCATAGGGAGAGATACTGGACCAGAGATCCAGAAATATACCGGTGGGACCCAGGACCATTGGTTCTTCTTAGTGAGAAATATAAACACTGTATCTTGTATCGTTTAGCTTTGTGAGTCCTGGGAAACAAGTACACACATATTTAATTCAGTTAAAAATGACTTCCAATTGGCAGATGTTAGGATATTAGCTTCAGAACAGAGAAGTATTAAAATATTCACTAAATACATCAATATGTTGAACCGTCTGTGGGCTTTAAAATTGTATTGTGTATTCTGTTAGGGAGCTGTGCATGTGATATGTTAGGTAAGGAAAGCAAGAACACAAAACCATATGTACACACTGTTTACAACAATGTGAAAATGCACAGTTATAGGATTTTAGAGAAAGACCATATGATCATTGATAAAGACATAAATATTAGGCATTATGAAATTTGCAGGGTATTTTCTCTGTAAATTTTATGCTGCAAGCTTCATTACGAAGAAAGTGGTTATTCTATCTAGTCAGCCATACCGGTCTCAAACAATGTCCCCCAACGGGGATGCACAGTGCATCAGCCCCACAGTGGCACAGAACTTCAGTGCATATTACAGAGCTTATAATATGGCTCAGTAGCACTCTATCATGGAAAATAAAATGATTTGCCAGCAGGCATACAGACTGAGGAAAACAGTGTTAATAAACTTTAGAATGTGTTTCCCTCGGCGAGCCTTATTCACTTCATATTTAGGTTACCTTAAGTCGGCCAGATACTGAAGTTCAGCTTAGCGATAACATTAGTCAGGTAGACCATTTCACAATAATACATTCCTGCATATCCTTCAGGGCTCGCTGAATTCGACATCTTTCGTCTGCCAGTCTTCTTCTTCTTAATAAAAGAATCAGAAAAGCTTCTGAGCTTGCCGTCTGGAAAGAAAATGAAAGGGGGTAGAATAGAAATACAATTAGCTGTGATACTTTGCATATTTCGCCACTTTTCTATAAACAGATGTTTTGTTAGCTGGCCAGACTGCACGTTCTTGAGTCATATGAGGAATATAATTACTGAAAGTCTTTATGACAAAGAAAATCCAGCTCTTGTCTTACAAATACTCCTCTAGAAGCCTCAAGCGTGCATGGTCTTTAGCCTTTATTTATTCCTCCCCTAGCACTTGGCCCCAAACCCATGAAGTCTTCTCTCTTCTTTGTCCTCTTTCAGAGAGTTGAGAAGAGAGAGAGGAATTTTAGAAGAGGCTGGAAGATTGGACCAACAATGGTTTTAGTGTTGGACACCCCTCTATATCTGTCTAGAAATGCTAGGACTTGACGTACTGGGGATATCCATACTTTTGACGGTTATTTCCTGCTTGAGATTTAGTGGGAAAATGATCATAGTAATTTATAGATACTGGCCACTGTTTGATTCTGTTTCTTTTGTTACAGACCTGATCAGCCATTTGGGACAGGATAGTCAGGATTTGGAACAGAAAGAGAAGAGAGAGGAGAGGTGCTAGCTCTTCTCTCCATCCTCGGGTTGTGCATCAGGGGGTGGTAAGTGGATGAGGTATCAAAGAGAGAGTAGAGAAAGCCAGTGAGCCCCTGCTCAGGGGGGTTAGTATCACTTGCTCCCAGAATCCAGGCTTTTAATTATCCCTTGGTGGGGAGATGCAAAATTAAGTGACAGCTTTCCTAGCCACCAAGTCCCATGTGACTCTAGGGGACCAGTAATTCCTTCTTATAAGAGGAACCTTCCTTAACTTCATGTCTTAAAAAGCATTTCGGTTATTGCAAGAATCAGAACGTTTCATAGACTCATTCAAAAGTCACAGCCCCTACAATTTTTACTTCTTCTAAGCCTTTTGGGGGCTCTTTCTCAAGAACAGGGCTACTCATTTAATTATTTCACCGCACATGCAGTTTCCAAACTATGGCTTTGTCTTTCCAAGTTTATTCCATTTAAAGACTCTGCCTTGCTGATGTCGGAACCACCTGCCAGGGCAGATCACACCCAGCATTACTACTCTTCCCCAGGGTCAGCAGGAGAGAATCCCCCAGCCTTCTTGGCAGACTGATCAACTCCTGTGACAAATTGCAAGTTTCCAGGCTGGCCTCCTTCATGGAAGTGTGGAAGGAGAGGTTATATGAGAATCGCCTGAGGAGTGCAAGCTGTTCACAAGCCATTACCAAGGGATGAGGGCTCCATAAAGAAACCACTGCAAATAGCAAATCCCATCGTAACTCCAGAAGGTCAGGATGGCATCTTATTGGGTACGCCAGATGCAGCACATTCAGGCCCTTGTAGCAAAGAGGTGTGGCTGGAAGCTGTGGTGCTCTGGTGTTGATTTTGCAATTAAACTACCGCGGCAGCAGTCGGCACTATGCCTGATGATTTAGATGCAGTCCAGGTGAAGTTACCAAAAGCTATGGTTAATAATCCATATAGATTATTTTGGCAGTTGAGGGAATTTTTTTTCATTTTGACAGATTTTCTCAAAATAGCTTGCAGTTTTTCCTCCAATCTTCTTCCATCTGCAGCCGTCACAGCTCTGAGACAAAGACCATTCACTTCCATTGAGCCTAGGGAATTAGTCGCCAAGATTCTTATCCAGTCTGTCTCATCATCGCCTCTCACTGTCCACAGATGCCTGGGGTAGCTAAATTCGTGAAGCATCACACCAAACAACTCTTTCCTCACTCCACCCTCAGCATCTCTCCTTTAAAGCTCTGGATGGACCCCAGGACTTATCTAAGCCAGCTGCTTTCTGTGTCCTCTACTGAACCCAAGTCAAGTTTTACCATTTCAAAAGCAAATATATGTATGTTGATAACAAATTCTTTTGATATAACTTTAAACAATTCTTATTGATTGATGCGTTTTTATTATTATTCTCATTCAGTTACAGTTTCCTTGTTATCAGCAAAGTTTCTTTTAAGCCAGGTGGAGTGGTGCACACCTGTAATCCCAGTACTTGGGAAACTGAAACAGGAGGATTGCAGGTTTGAAGCCAGCATCAGCAACTTAGCAAGAACCTCAGCAGCTTAACAAGAGCCTATTTCAAAATAAAAATAGAAAAGGGATTGGGGGTATAGCTCAGAAGTAGAATGCCTCTGGGCTCAATCTCCAGTAAAAAAAAAAAAAAAAAAGAAGAGTTTCTTTTAAGTCCACAGATACTTTTTATTGTTGTGGTATTTCTCTATGATTGATAAAAGAGAAAGCTTTGAATTGAGGTAAAAATGTATTTTTATTATTTTTCTTCATGTGCTTACAGCAGTGATAAAATTGATAAAGACTGCCTGGATTGATGAGATATGAAAAATCCAGAGAACAGTTCCACACTGGGAAGAAGAGTTCTAGAACAGATTAGTGATGTCTGTTGTTGACTGAAGGGGAAAAGCTCTGGGCATACATGCCCCATGCTTGCTATTTTTATCTTAATTGTTTTACAAAGACTTTGTTTTAAATGTTTTATTCAATAACAAAATACAATTAAAGTTTTGAGTGTAGCTCATGGGCCAATTCCAGCCACTGCCTCTTTTTGAAAATAAAGTTTTGCTGGAACACAAACACACTTATTGTTTACATCCTAACTATGCCTGATTTTGTGCTAAAACAGATGTGTTGAATTGTGACAGAGATTTTACAGCCCACAGAGACTAAAATACTTGCTATCTGGCCCTCTAAAGGGAGAAAAAAAATGCTCTTTCTAATCTAGATGGAAGCTAAAACCTCCTGCTGGACTCCTTCCTCATCAGACCTTGTGGCTAAGAACACTTCACCCTTCCTGCTGGCTCAGCCTCACACCAAAATTAATTTTATTCAAAAGCTCAGGTGTCCCAGCATCAGCATTGGATGAGCTTCAGTCCATAACCTGAGCAGACCTTATCTCCTTAACTTTAATAACTGGCATCTGTTCATTTCTATAACCAAGTCACCACTCTGTAAGCCAATTCCTACAAGTCTTGAGTATTAACACACACACACACACACACACACACACACACACTCTTTCCACCCCATTCCACAATCACTGCTCCTCCATTCCAATCTTCCAGATCCCAGCCACCTCTCTGAAATCCAATAGGTCATCCATCACAATTATAGTGCTGCTGCATGTAACGACATCAAAACCTAGTTATTTCAAACAATGACCAATTATTATTAGAATTTATACGTCCATAGGGTGGCTTCTGGGCTTCCTATGGGGTCTACAGATCAACCAGGGACTCTGCTTCAGCTGGACTTGGTTGGAGCACTTTAGCTGGGCAGTTCTGTTCCACACTTCTCTCAGCTTCCTGCTAGGATAAGTGAGCAAGTCGGACCCATTCTTGTCCCAGGGATGGCCTAAGTGCAAGATGGCAAACTCAACCCACAAATGATTTTTATCACTGCTGTAAGCATGTAAAGAAAAATAAACAAATACACATTTTTTACCTCAAGCCAAAGGCTTCTCTTTTTATCAATCATAGAGAAATATCACAACATTAAAAAGTGAATTTCAAAGAAACCCTTCTTTTTTCTGTACTCGGCATTGAACCCAGAAGCATTCTACTTTTGAGCTACACCCCAACTCCTTTTTCACTTTTTATTTAGAAATAGGGTCTGTCTGCTTGCTCACGTCTGCTAACTACCCTCTGCCAAAAGCAAGCCAAAAGGCAGAACCCAGAGTCAAAGTGTAGGAACAATGCCCTATTCACAGGGAGAGGTCTATAAAGTTAAATGGCTGAGGGTGTGAACAGAAACCATTAGTGCAATCTACCACAGGGACTCTCTCAGCAGAAGAGATCAATGACCCATATGTCAGGTTATCACCACCAATATCTCCATCAGCTTGATCCAAAGCTAAACAAAACCACCAGCATACTATGTCACAGTGCACACCTAGGACATAGAGGTAGGGCGCCAGTCCAACCTTCTCCATCTCTAATTCTAAGCCATGAATGACAGGAGGAAGAAAACAGAGTTTTGTCTTTGCCCCGATTCTACTGTCTGCAATGACATTCTGAAACAAGCCTTTCAGAAGGTGTTGCTGTATGTGGCACCTACCTGCCCCTAAGTCAGAGCCACATCCTGACCTCGCAGTTCATATTAATGGGACAGTGATAGCTAGCCATCAGGTAGAGTTGGCGATATTTATCAAATCATTAGATGCAGTTAATAACTGCCATTTTTTTCAACTTTTTATTTTGAGATAATTACAGATTCACATGCCATTGTAAAATATAATACAGAGGCATATTGTATAATATTCACCCAGTTACCCCTAATGGCAAAGTATTTTAACACCCTAGTATAATTCCATAGCCAGGATACTGAAATTGAAACTATCCACCAATATTTTTTTTTTTTTTTGCAGTACCAGGGATTGAACCCAGGGGTATTCTACCTCTGAGCTCCACCCCAGGCCTATTTTTTTATTCTTTATTTTGAAACAGGGTCTCACTAAGTTGCAGAGGGCCTTACTAAGTAGATGAAGCTGGCCGCGAACCCAGATCCTCCGGTCTCAACCTCCCAAGTACTGGGATTACAAGCGTGCACCACCGCGCCTGGATCTACCAATCTTATTCAGATTTAATTAATTAATATGTGTGTGTGTGTGTGTGTGTGTGTGTGTGTGTGTGTGTTGGGGTTTTATGCATTTTGTTACGTGTATAGATTTATCTAACAATCAGCTTTGTCAAGATGTCAAGAAACAGCGCGGTTCCATCTAGCATCCACTATTTTTAACCAATCTAAGTTCAGAAAATTCTGTATAGGAACTCAGCATTAACCTCAGCATAGAACTTCTTAACAGTCTCAAACATTTGGTTCCTGTCATACACACACGCCTGTCAGACACAGGGCATTTGTCTCTTTTTTAAGCAGGTAATTGCCTGTTAAATGAATCACATAACTGCTCTCCTCTCAAGTGGCCATAGAGTGCTTATACAGTGTGTATCTTCTTACCAATCTAATAAGAGCTGTGTAAAATGAATTAAAAAGTGTTTTGCTGAAATGCTATCTCAATCACAAGGAAACCCAGCTCTCATTAGATTTGAAGCTGTGAAAGAATTTGAAACACATTGGTGAGGGAGCCCCACTTAGTTTCTAAAGTAAGATTGCTTCAGGTTTGCTATTGCTGGTCTCTTCAGAAATGATTCATTGGCCATACTTGTCTTGGCTTTTGAAATGCCAATTCATGGATTACAATAACAAATAACTAGGGTACCAGATGCTTACAGATATTTCAGAAGTGGGAGATGTGACAATGGTCTTAGAAAGCATGCAATTCCATGGAACTCATTACCAGAATGGGCGCAATGTTTCTTTCTTCGGACTCTACTTTGTAATTGTAGTGAATAAACACACCAGGAAAATGTGATCTTGACAAGAAGTATTTGTGGATTCACAGCTGTGTGCTCACCTAGCATGTTGTGTGAGGATTCGACAGAATGTATGATATTCACAATGCTACCCAAGCCACTCATTGCATGGAGTATAGTCAGAGAAGAGTAACTCGGGAGACTTCTGTCTAGTCAAGGGGTTTACAATATTTTTCATGATTAGAACTTTCTGTTCAAATGTGTCCTTTAAAAATAACTTTTAAAGGTTATACATGGCCTCAGTCTAAAGATTCAAAGAGCCCTACAAGACTTGACTCGGTGTAAAAATAGCAAGCTGGCTTAGCATTTAACATTCTTGAGTCTGCGAAGCCCCAGTTTCTAATTTATTTATGCTCTTGTATTGTTCTTTGTTCTCCTGGTCTGAAAATTTTTATGCCCTAAAAAAAAAAAACTCTTCCTTGTCATTTCAGCAGGGTTCTGGGAAGGGACAAATAGTTATTTTACAGTACACTGCTGTCATTTACCAAAAGGCCAACTAAATCTTATTCTCAGTCTCTAAATCCTGAAAACCCCCTCCTTATTAGGTATGCCTCTCATCTTTTCAGAAGCCACTTGAATCATCTCTTACCAAAATCCTCAAAGTTCCTTGAAACATTTGAAAAAAAAATCCAACAACACTATAATCAAATCTCAGCATTTTGTAGAGGAGGAAACAAAGATTGAAGTAAGTAAAGTGAATTGTCTAAAACCCTGTAGATAGTACTAAACAGATTTCAACTATCATCCACATCTTCTCCCTTCTAAACAGGCTTTCTTTCTATTAAACCACATTGCCTTTATTTAATTCAGGAAACGATGAAATTGTTGCAGACATTATGAGAGTGGTCTCTTTAAATCTGCAGACATTATGAGAGTGGTCTCTTTAATCTATCCATTCATCATTTATTCTTTCATTCTACAATTTTGGACAGCTCCTCTGCACCGGGCACTGTGCTTGGCACCAAAGATAAAGTAATAAATATAACAAGCATGATCTTTTCCTTCCTCAGGTCTACATTCCAGGATGCAGGGGTCATCATCTGGCAGTTTGCAGGCCAGATTTGGCCACCAGATGTGCTTTAGTTAGCCTGTCCATTGTTTTATAAAGAATATATAATTTTATCCCCAATGTTCAAAAGTTGAAAGAATCTTATTAAAGAAAATCTGGAAGTCTGGCTGCTCTGGAAGGCTTATGCAATCTGGGAAGACTGGACCTGTAGTTTCTACCTGACCTCAGTAGACTACAGTGAGATGGAGCAGGACCTTTTAGGCTGAGCATGCACTCCTTACATAATCCAGTTTCCACTAGCCCATCTCTTTCTTTTATATTATTTGCCATACCCCTGTAGTAGTTGGGGTTTGTAACTTTTTCCCTAGTGGTTTTCAAATTATGCTTTGTGGGATTTTAGGAATTCTGATGAAGGTCTCAACTGGAGGGCACAGAGGAGTTCTTAAGTTAACTCTAATAGATTCTAACAGGAAACCTGCTAGACTCTTCCCTGTTCTACATATTAGGCATCACTTGAAGATTCCCTGTTACTAATGTACTCTATGCTGAGGGGGGAATCTTGAGTACCATTTTCTTAAGTGGCTTAGTAGGTGTTACAGACAGTAATTGCTGTAGAATATGAAAGGAGAAACTCCAATATTTGATTCAGGCTTTAAGGAGGACACAGGGCCAGAACTAACCTGAATATGGGCTTGAAAGTGGACAAAAATTTAAGATGGAGGGAAAAAACCCTATGTAACAATGCAGCAAAAAGAACCAGCAGCTTTTCTCTTAAGAAAGTGTCTGATAAATACATCAGGCAACCCCAGTAGCCTCAAATGTGTTAATAATGTATAAATAAATTGTTTCTAATTGTCCAGCTATTTTTCAAAACTTAAGAACAAGAGGATTAAGAAAAACCCATGAATTTTATTAACTACTGTCAGCTGGATGTGTGGACTCTCAAATACTTGTTTGAATAACCGTCCTGGTTTATATGTGAATACAATTAAATGAAAGGTCATTTTCTAAGACGCTTAGTCAAAGGATATGTATATCTGGAAAAGAGACTATGAGTTTAAATGAAACATACACTCAATAAAGACTTGAGGAAGAGGTGGTAGGTTTTAGTAAAGATACATTTGACTTAGTGAATTCTCACTACTGGTATATAACCACTCTTGTTAGAAGAAATAAGATATTGTTTGCATTTGTATTTTTTTAAAAAATTCAAGCTTCTCATATAATTTAAAGATGAAAAGCCTTTTGGTTAACTATTACAGTTAAATGTAAATATTATTATTTTTCAGCTTTTAAACTTGTAGATTTAAATTGCCAGGTCTCACATAGAGATAATTGCTTATCTCATTATGGGTTTGATTTTTTAAATAGTGAAATCTGCCTGCATAGCAGTTTGTCCTTTTAATCCTTTCCTTCATTATTTTTAAGACATATCATGGAATTATAAAATATTTTAAATCCCTCTCAATTCAAAAAGCCCATAATCACAAGATACTGTCTCCTACCTTTTCTACCCTAGTAACAATAGAAAATATATTGAAGATCTATTTCATATATTCACATATTTTGATACTAATATCTGCATATTAAAATTTATAGAGAAGTTCACATGGAGGTACTCATTTAAAACAGCAAATTTGCAAGCTAAAAATAGTATTTTCATTTAATAAATGCCCAAACTAATTTTCATAAGGACTAAATGGCTTGCCCATGGTTACATGGATCTTGGAGAGACCTGAGTTCATTTTTCTGGTTTTGATTCTGGGGTCTTAACATTCTTCAAGTGTTAAGTGTATATTGCAAGTGTAGCATTTCCAAGGGGTTGTTAAAAGGAGAAATGAGGTATTATAAGCAAAGGCTTGGTAAAGAAATTGGTACTTAGTGGAGGGCTTAATAAATGCTCAGTATTAGAGTAGTAAAAATATTTGAACTTGGTTCTCCCAAGTACTACATCTGATTATATCTCCTGCTTCCTAGGCTTTGATGTTGCAAATGTAGAATCTGGAACTGTGTTCACATTGAACATGACCCCAGATTGCAGTCGCTGGCCTTGTGGCTTACTGAGTTTTCCAAGGAAACAATGATGCACATCATTTAGTTTATTTCACCAAAGTTCTCCAAAAGTTTATTTTCAGGTAAGTAATACAAGACTTCCAGACTTGCAAACGGTCATCTTACAAAACATGCTTGCATGTTTGAATCCCTTCAACATCACCCTGTCACCCTGTTTGGTGTTTGTACATTTTGTGCGTGGTCCCCTCTTAGGACAGGAAGCTCACCAAGACCTGGGGTTCTCCACCCCATCACAGGTGGCTCTGCCCATAAAGAGATGCTTATTAAATGGGGGGAATTCTATCACAAAGCTTCTATCATTTTGTGCTAGTTTGAATAAGTCAAATTCCTCTTCCTAATGGCATTACTTCAAAATTTGAAAACAGTTATAGGAACTAAGTCCCCATTCCGCCAAGCACACTATCTCCAAATCATTCAGCATTCTTTCGATTTGGGAAAAGCAGAACCTCGCATTCCTGGCCATTCTCAGAATGGCCTCTGTGTATCCTTATCATTTGTTTTATTAAAAGCCCCAATCTGAGCACAGACCAATAAGTGGAATTTGAAGTATTACCTTCCTCATGCCGAGTTCTATGCTTTCAAGCAAGGCAGCCTGCTAATGACTGCGGTTGACTCTTTTTATGCTTAATTAAGTCAATGTACATGTGTAAGGTAAAGCCCCTTCCCCCATTTATTTTTAAAAACTGGACAACACTTCTGGATGACATTTCTCTACTCCTTTACTTACATGAAAAATGTTTAGAGGTACAAAGGATGGCAGGTACTAAGTAGTCCAGAGTAGCAAGCTCGCTCACAAACCCAGTTGATTTGGCATGTACAGATTGGACATGCATGGTGGGTTTTGTTTTGTTTTGTTTTTTTTTTTTGCAGTACTGGGGATTGAACGCAGGGGCGTTCTACCTCCGCGCTATGCCCCCGGCCCTATTTTTTATACTTCATTTTGAAACCAGGTCTCACAAAGTTGTGGAGGGCCTCACTAAGGAGAGAGAGAGAGAGAGAGAGAGAGAGAGAGCTGAGGCTGGCCGCGAACCTGGATCCTCCAGTCTCCGCCTCCCAAAGTACTGGGATTACAAGCGTGCGCCACCATGCCCGGCTTGCATGGTGTTTTAAAGACAAGTTGAAGACGCTTCTTTGGGTACATCCACTGGCACCTGTAGCAGGGCTGTAAGAAGACTTGTCATCCCGAGTGACCACAAGCACTTGGAGCTAAGTTTCTACTACCTGTTTAGGCAGAGCACACTTGTTCCTGGTCCTCACACTTGACCCTCCTCACTGATTTCCATTTCCTGTCTGCTCCCTGAATGAATTAGCAACCTGGGACATAGGAGGGACTCCAGACAAAGGAGGAGAAACCTTAGTGGAGTGAAGGAGGGGACCTAACTGAGGGAGACAGGAGTGGGGAGGAAGACTTGAAGAGGGAAACACCTCAATGGACATGATATACATATACAAGCTATCAAAGCCAATCACTGTGCTGAGCAAGGGAAGGTGGGGAGGGAGAGGGAGTGGGGTGGGAACTGGGGGAGGGCTGAATGAGTACTGTGTGCATGTATGCCTCTATCACCCTGACCTTCAACAAGATGTGTGATTACATTGTACCAATAGTAAAAAAGCCAAGGGGACATTGAAGAGAGATAGAGCGAGCCAAGGGACCATTGGAGAGAGAGAGAGAGAGAGAGAGAGAGAGGAGAGAGAGAGAAGGAGGAGGAGGAGGAGGAAGAGGAGGAGGAGGAAGAGGAGGAGGAGGAGGAGGAGGAAGAAGAAGAAGAAGAAGAAGAAGAAGAAGAAGAAGAAGAAGAAAGAGAGAGAGAGAGAGAGAGAGAGAGAGAGAGAACAAACAAACACACACAGCCACAGTGAAGAACATCTGGTTCAATACAGACTGAATATTTTTTACAGAAGCAGGGCAGGGCGTCTAATGTATGTCTGTGTATCGGGAATGCCCTGGCAGCTGCCATTTCCAGTTGGCCCCTCTTTCTACTCCAGCACTTTTAAAGTTACAGGTCTACACAGAAATTCCCCTACACCCCTCAGCCATCCCTTCCCTTTCTCTCTTAAGCGGTGCAGAGCACCGAAACTAGCATTCACATCAGGGAATGCGGGATAGCCACAGGCAGCCTTTGATTGCGAGTAAGCTGCTACAGAAATTCCCCTTTCATGATGTTACATTATCTATATGAGAGCAATCAGAGAGATCAGCTGGAAATCCCTCAACACTGAGCAGGAACTGACTGGCTCCCACACAGCTTCTCCTTGAAATGTCCTGCTGGGAGACCAGTAGGGCTCTTGAGCATGAATCAACATCCCTATCCTAAGAGATCGATCTGCTCCTCCCTAGGAGGGAATGCCTGCTGGCTTTGGCTGTACAGAGCCAAAGAGAGGACAAAACCCTCAAAGGATGATCTAAGGGGTTGGGGTTGGACAGGGCTGGACATGGGAAGCACTCACCTCGCATCAGTTCAGGTGCATTGACTTCCTGTTTGTTCCTTAGGCTTCCTAATGACCCAGAGGTGAAATGCCTTAGACATATTCACTCTTGGGTATACACTTTTGTATGCTCTTGGAGGTCTAGGCTGGCTCTAAAAAGGCTGTGTTGAGGCTTAGAGTTATTTTGCCTCTTGTGACTCTAGCTTCTTTTATAACCTGGAAATTCAGAGAGTGGCTTAGGTCATCCCTTCTGGCTCTCATAGGTTAAGACTCAGAGGTGCATATTTGTATTTCCCTTTGTCTTCATTCATGCAGTAGCTCTGGCCTTTCCCCTTTATTTCATCCCTCCATCCAGAACCAGCACTCCCCAGGCTGCCTGCTAGATGTCTAGGGCCTTTCCCCGCCCTGGACTGCCCTCCCCTGACAGACCCCAGGCTTCAAAACTTTCTCGGGCCACCTTCTTGGTCCAATTTCCTTAAAGCAATTTTGTTTTTGTTTTCTTTTACACTGGGGATTGAACCCAGGGGCATTCTACCTCCAAGCTACAGCCCCAGCCCATTTTTCCTTTATTTTGAAACAGGGTCTCGCTAAGTTGTTGATAGTCTCACTATGTTGCTGAGGCTGGCTGGGAACTTCTGTGATCACCTTGTCTCAGCCTCTCAGTACTGGAATGACAGGCGTACACCACCACATCAGGCTAAAGCAAGGATCCTTGCTAGAACTATCTTGATCATCTCATTTGCGCTATGTTAATGACCTAATTAATGTGTTGCCTTCCTCGGGTGACAGATTTGCATTGAAAGATGCCTCAAACTCCATATTTAAGGAGGAGAAATAGGAATTCCTAGCAATTTTGGAGAAGATTTGGTCAGGGGCAAGGGCAAGTCACAATAGAGGGGCCACCTATGTCCTTGCAGAATAGACCGAAGTAGCATAACCCAATTTGCCACACTCTGTGCACAGCACCAATGCACAACTCTTCATGTACTCCTGGAGCTGGGCGCTACCTCAGCCAAAGGAGGTATCTGGGGACTGACCTAGTGAGGAAGAGTGGACGAGTGTCTCTAAGTTCACAGAGAGGGAACTTAGAGGAAGTGGAAAGGGAGATAGCTACCAGATGGGGGACCTAGAAGATCTACTTAGTCTACCTTCTGGATATGTTTTTAAAAAAATTCATTTAAATAATTTAGAGAGAGTGACTTCTGGCAAGGTTCAGTTAAATTTAACATATATTAATTGACTGCCAGTGCATCATTAATGGTGATGATAATAAATTACTAATCAGTCACACTGAATGAGCACTCGCCTTGTATCATGCACTCCACCGAGCATTTTACATAGATTAGTTCAATAGTAACTTCAGCAACCTTGTGTGACAGGCAGCTGAATGCTGGTTACCTCTCTCTCTCTCTAGGGAAGAAAAAATACTCTGATGTGTAGCATTACTGATTACCATGATGTAACATTCCTAACACAGATAATCACAAGCTACCTGAAGCTTGAAAATTTTCTGAATATATGACAGTTGGCCCACAAAATGCCTGACTGCCTAACAATGGGCTCTCCTTGCTAGTAGAAGCTGGTTCTAGCACACTACTGGTGATAGATAACCTTAATTGCCCCTTTTGTGAGGGTGACCAATTCCTCCCCCTTTTCCCAGGACTCTCTTGGTTTTGTTATTATAAAACCTCCATTCTGGAGAAATGGGGATCATCCTTCACCTTACACTTTTGCCATAGTTTGAATGTTTGCGCCTCCCCTAAATGCGTATGTTGAAATCCTAGTCCCTAGGGTCATGGAATGAAGTGTGAAGAGTTGGGGCTTTGGGGAAGTAATTAGGTCATGAAGGTAGAACCTCACGGGCGGCAAAAACCAGAGAGCTGCCTTGCCCCTTCTGCCATGTGAGGACTCAGAGAAGGCGCCATGTATGAACCAGAAAGAGGGGGGTGGGGTCTTCTCCACTCCTAACCTGCTGGTGCCTTCATGTTGAACTTTCCAGCCTCCAGAGCTGTGGGCAATAAAGCCATCCAGTTTGTGGCATTTTGTTATAGAAACCCAAATGGAATTCAGTGAGCCTATGTGTGTATATATATAAATATATATGTAATTATATATAATTAAGTATATTAATTAAGTATATATAGCCGGGTGTGGTGGCACACGCTTGTAATCCCAGTACTTTGGGTGGTAGAGACTGGAGGATCCGAGTTCGCGGCCAGCCTCAGCTTGCTCTCTCTCTCTCTCTCTCTCTCCCTGTCTCTCTCTCTCTACTTAGTGAGGCCCTCCGCAACTTCGTGAGACCCGGTTTCAAACTAAAGTATAATAAATAGGGCCGGGGGTGTAGCGCAGGGGTAGAACGCCCCTGGGTTCAATCCCCGGTACCGCAAAAAAAAAATTATTAATTAAGTATATATATATAAGTAATCTGAGAATTTAGAGAAATTCTTCCAAGATCACACAGGCAGGACATGGCAGATCTGCTTTTGGGGTTTGATTTCACAGCCTGAGAGCTTCACTGAAGCAGATGTCAGGCCTCTGTTCTGTAGTGGAGAAGGTCAGCCATGAGCTCCAAAAGTGTCTTACCAGAGTGGACACACATACATACATACACACACACACACACACACACACACACACACACACTCACACACATACTTCATAGAAAATGAAAAAATTGAAGTGCTTTATGGCTAATTAAGGTGCATTCTATGTTTATGAAAGGATGGGCTCCAGCCTGGCCTGGCTGGTTACTTTACCCATTTCCAGGATTGAAACTGGTCTTAATGTATTGAGGACCTGTCCACAGTGGTCTAGAATCTGCACCAGCATAACTTAAAATCCTTCGCATTATACAATTGCCATAGACAAAGTCAGGCTCCGCTTCTCGGCACAAAGGCCGCAGCATGATGGATGCTACATCTTTTAACAACCTGGGACATTTTATAGGTGAAGAAATCTGCCTTTTCTCAGCGATGCACTGTTGAACACAAGCCTCATTAACTACAACGCAAGCCTTCAATTTAGGAAATCATGTCAATGATTATTCCCATTGAGTATCAAGATATTTATACAAAAGTAGAGCTTCCTCCCTTCTCAGTTGAAATCCATTACATATGAATATATATTCATTATATATGAATTCATGTACATCTTTTGATTAGAATATCCTTCAAGAATAAGTCTCATGAATAGTCATGTTTATGTTCCATTATTTGTTAAGTAAAATAAAGTTCTGTTTGGAAACCTCACATTTTGCTCTTTTCATTTCTGATGGAGTTTTTAATAAATGTTATTTATAAAAAGCCAAATGCTTTGTTTAGATTATAGTGAACTTCATTTTAATCTAATAGACCCCTTTTAATGGGTAAAATAAATTGTCTGCTACATAGAGATGAGTTATTCTGATTTTGTAAAATGCCATAATATTCTGAAAGCATTAAAATAATGCAAAATGGCATTAATTCACACAAGTAATATTCTAGAACAGTTGGTTCAATATGAATAAATACACATGAAAAATAGTAATTCTCAACACTCATGAGCTATTTCAATTATCTTAAAAGCTTTCAAAGCCTGGCATGGTGGTGCATGCCTGTAATCCCAGTACTTGGGAGGCTGAGACAGCAGAATTACAAGTTTGAGGCCAGCCCCATCAACTTAGCAAGAGCCTCAGTAACTTAGCACTATCCTGTTTAAAAATAAAAATAAATAAGTAAAAAAGCTCTAGGGGTGTGGCTCAGAGGTAGAATGACCCTGGGTTCAATCCCCAGTATCAAACTTTTCCCAAGTAATCTTAAAAAAAAGAATAAAGAAAAAACCTCTAATACATACCTCACACCCATTAATCTTAAAAATAATTATATCACAAATAGGGCTTTTGTGTGTATGAAGAATAGAGAGTGAAGGGAAAGGACATGTTTAAGTAGGAGTCTCAAATAGTAAGCAAAAAAAAAAAAAAAAAAAATATATATATATATATATATATATATATATATTATTTGCCGTACCGGGGATTGAGCCCAGGGCGTTCTACCTCTGCGCTACACCCCCGGCCCTATTTTTTACACTTTATTTTGAAACCGGGTCTCACGAAGTTGCGGAGGGCCTCACTAAGTAGAGAGAGAGAGAGAGAGAGAGAGAGACAGAGAGACAGAGACAGAGAGAGAGCGAGAGAGAGAGAGCAAGAGAGAGAGCTGAGGCTGGCCATGAACCCGGATCCTCCGGTCTCCACCTCCCAAAGTACTGGGATTACAAGCGTGCGCCACCACGCCTGGAACAAAAATATATTTGAATTTTATTTCTCAGAGGAATTTTTTCTCTGAGATCTATTTCATTCTAAAACTACATGAATCTAATAGTGAAAAAGAGATTTAGAAAAAAAAATGTTACAGAATATGGGGTCTAATACTTGGAGCCCCATGACACCTAATTCAAGTAATTAGCAAAATTAAGCATGTGAGGGACAGGAGGGTAAGAAAACCTCAGAAGAGAAAAATATCCTTCCAATATAAATCAGCAGTTTTCTATTTTGCATAAAGAAAGCAGCTGTTATTTATTCTTGTTTGTTTTGTTTAGAGGTTCAGAATTCAAATTGATATCACTAACCTCACATGTCTGATTTTTAGAAAACCTGGAAAGACAAGAGCCCATTATGTTAAAAGTAAAGTTAACAAGATTAGCTTTATCTGGATGTTGCAAGAATTTGGATGGTCTAGAATCATCTGTTATTTTAAAGAACAGAAAATATTTCTGATTTGGGCTTTAGGATCACTGTATCTCCAAAATTTATGTACAATTTGTTGGAGGGTAAGGATTATTTAAATCTCTTATTGGTTTCTCAAAGTAGGAAGAAACTCAACAAAATTGAAGAATCTCTGACAAAACCCTGACATACGATTGCCTCACATCACTCACTATTTATAGATCCTTATTATATATTTAATTACTTAGAAGATGTGCAGTGAAGTTATAATAAACCTTAGTCACGCCTTTACTATATTCTGAGCTTATGATATAAAGCTCACAAATTAAAGTAGGTAAAATGAATCTACATATGAGAAACTGCCAAGTAATTGGTTATTTTAATGTACTTATTGTTCACTTTACCAATATTCTAATCCAACACCAGCAAAATGTTCTCAGAGGCATGTGCTACTGAGTTTTATTTTTATTTATTTATTTATTTATTTATTTTTTTGCAGTACCAGGGATGGAACCCAGGGGCTTTCTACCTCCGAGCTACACCCCCGGCCCTATTTTTTATACTTTATTTTGAAACCAGGTCTCATGAAGTTGCAGAGGGCCTCACTAAGTAGCTGAGGCTGGCCACGAACCCGGATCCTCCTGTCTCTGCCTCCCAAGTACTGGGATTACAAGCGTGTGCCACCATGCCCGGCTGAGTTTGATTTTTATTAATGGCAGAGCTTGGTTTTGGATAGGAGCAGGTACCCATTAATGTGATTTTGGGGAAGTTATTAAGATATGCCTGGGCCCACAAATTCCCCCACTACTGGGAATTCTTCCTCTACATATCTTTTCTTCAAACCATCCCTCTTTATTTCATATACACTGTAAATGTCTCTAGGGAGGAATAAAATCATTGTTTTAATCTTTATTAGATCAAGGAAGCCTCCCCTGGCTTCCTATATTTTGAAATGGGTGAGAGAGGACTCTTGAATATGAAGAAGGAAAAGGAAATCTCCACTAAAAGAGGAAATAATTACAGAAATGAGAGCCAAGAATGCTAAAGCTGGGTCTTAGACCCATCACCATGTCAGTTTAGTTTGCAGAAAAGTGCATCAAATATAAGTGCTAAAAATACCTTTAAGTATATACTACACACTTGAGTAATTAAGTCTTTCACCTTGTGTTTTTAGTAATCATACTTTTTTAAAAGTACTAAAATAATAAATTTTAGGCCTTAACTCAAATGTTGATGAATAAATTTAACTGGAGATAGCACTGTGTTTTTCTATCTTTTTTTAATCATCTCTTAATTTTTTTGTGTGGCACTGGGGATTGAACCCAGTGGCATTCTACCTCTGAGCTACACCCCCAGCCCTATTTTATTTTTATTTTGAAACACAGTCTCTCTAGGTTAATGAGAGTAATGAGAGTCTCACTATTTGCTGAGTCTGTCCTCAAACCTACAGTCCTCCTGTCTCAGCTTCCCAAGTACTGGGATTACAAGCATGTGCCAATAAATTGTATATATTCTGATTTTAGATCAACATGACAGGTTACACTAAAGTACAACCTGCACCAAATGCTCTGTTTTCAGCTCTTCTACTTTTTAACCTCTTGCTTCTAAGAATAGGAATATTCTTAAAGAAACTCTCCAGATGCTAAAAATAGAGATGTGACCAAAAAATCAGAGTGGGGACAAGAAACTAAAGCCGGAATGTCCATGCTGATGATTACACCAGCTAGAAGTCTTAAGAGATGGGCTCTGACTCTGGTACAGGACAGAGAATCCAGGCCTCAAGTCCTGTGTACAAGGGAAGAGAGAATTGAGATTTCCTCACAAAGCCAGAAGGCACAGGAAACAATAGACAAGAAAACAGATATGTCAGACAAAAGATACAACATGGAAATGTAAACTCTGATGAATTCAAACCATACCAAAGTCTGAAAGAGATTTAAAGTAATTTATATTTGGAAGGGTAAAAGTAATAAGGGAGAAATCAAAATAATACATTAAGAAGTAAGCCATATATACAAAGGACAGGGATATTTTTTAAAATATAAGCAAACTGAGATTCTGAAAATTAAATGAAAACTTAAGAGGATGAATAAATCAAATGAAAACTTAAGAGGATGAATAAAATTTTTGTTATATTTTACTGTATTTTGAGCTTATGATCTAAAACTCACAAATTAAAGCAGATAGAATGGGTCTACATATGGCAAATTCCCATGTAATTGGTTATTTTAATGTACTTATTATACACTTCAACGATGTTCTCAAACAACACCAGAAAAATGTTCTGAGACACACTAAAAAAAAGGAATTGTGAATTAAAAACTAAACATGAGAAAATTACCCTGGATAAAGTTCAAGGAAAATGCCTATATGGAGGCATACAGACACAGATAATTTAAATAAAAGTTCAAAGCTTGTCAAGGGAGAAATATATGAGTCCCAAACCAATTGAGCAAAAATCAGACAGTACTCAAAGAATAAGAGTGAAATTACAGAAAACGAAAACAAAGAAAAGACTCTTAATCATATATAAAGAGAAGAGACAGAAATAATTACAAAGAAACTGCAATTTTAAAACCTTCTTATAAGTAGCAGGAAGTGATTTTTAAAAATCCATAGAATGGCATTTTTAAAATGTCAAGGGCCAACCTAGAAATCTATATGCATATAAATTATCATTCAAGAAAAAATAAAAGTATTTGAGATCTACAAAGATTAACAAACAAACATTATGATTAATGGATTAACACTGTAAGTTAAACTAAAATATAAAGGTGAGAAAGAGAAAAAATTGTAAGCCCAGAAGGGAATAGGAATAAGAGGTCTACTAAGACTAACAAACTTTCTTACTCATAGACACTCTTTATTAAAAGAACCAAGTTAGTAAGAAAACAAACCCAGAAGAAAGAGGATGCAAAAAAATTGTGAATGAATAAATGAAAATACATCACATATAGAGTAAACTCAGTAAATATTAATTTTAAAAATCATCATAACAATAATAATAATGGTAAAATAACAAAAATGGTAGTGGTGAGATTTAATAATGAAATGGAACTAAAATATAACTAAACAATGTGAAAAAATCAAGGAGAGGAATGTACGGGGAAGGAAATAGAGTAAATAATGTTATGTGCATATACGAATGTATCACTATGAATCCCACTGTCGTACAATTATAAAACACCAATAAAATTTTAGAAGTAATAATAGCTTTATTGAGATATAATCCCCATTGTAAATTTACAACTCAATATCTTTAGTATATCCACAGTTTTGCAACCATCACCACAATCAGTTTTAGAATATTTTTACCACCCCATAAGGAAACTCCAAACCATTAGCAATCATTTTGATTTCTAATACAATTTGACATCTTTATTAAATTTTTCTATAAAGAATAGGGTATTTAAATTTATTCAAATCTTATTTTATATCCCCTATTAGCTCTTTGTTTAAGATACATAAAAACTGTACCTATGTGTGGGGTGCCAGGTGATGTTTTGATATATATCTACATTGTGTAGTGTTCAAGACAGGGTAAGCTTCAGTATCTCCTCAAACATTTATCATTCCCTTGTGGTGAAAACACTGGAAATCTTTTCTTCTAGCTTTAAAAAAATGGAAGGAGAATTGGAGAAAAAATTCCTAGGGTTCCTAATTTGTTTGACAAAGCATAGAAATATAAATTAACTTTAGAATTAGCTAAATAAGTGTGTAAAATTTTTTGTGGTCTTTTTCCTCCTTCCTCCTTTTTCTTCCCCTTTCTTCCTTTGCTGAGTAATAGAAGTCTAACAGCCATTAAATGGAAAGCAGGTATCTGTGCTAGAGACAAAATGGAGCCACAGAGATCCGGAGTGGGATTTGGAGCCCAGAGTGCGATGAGCAAATTCACTGATGATGGCTGCCTGGGAAGGGCGGGATGAGGAAGACATTAATGAACATGTAGGAGGAGGAGGGCATCCCTCCTTGCAGGAGTCGGGGTTGAGAGATGACCTGGCAGCTTGTGTTGGACCCTGAGCATGGTGCCAGGGTCCTCCTGTGTTGAGGAGGATGTCTGTGCCAGACAGATATCTGGGACCGGGAGATTGAGAGGCTGTCTCTGTCTGTCTCTGTGTGTTAGAGCAAGTGTGGAGGGCCTGCCATGGAGGGGTACCTCAGGGTGGGAGTAGGAGCCCGAACAGAGTGAAGAGGATGTCAGTGAAAATGGATAGCTCCGGTGGGGTTTCATAACCTGGGCAGGATGAGAAGGGTAGTTGGTATGCAGCACCGGGTCAGAGCCCAATGGGGTGAAGGGAGAGTCCCCATATGGTGGGGCTGGGGTGGTGTGATAGTTAATCTAAGTTGTCAATTTGACCTGATCATGACACACCCAAGATTATGTGATTTTGGGTGTGTAACAGCAGATTAAAGAGAAAGCCCTGCCCTGAATGTAGGCAGCAGGATTCTGATAGGTGCGGACTTAGATAAAGAGGGAGGAGCCGCGTAGAGTGCGTGCGACTCTTTCCGAGGAAAACGCATCTGCTCTCACCTGAGATCATCAGCCGCCGGCTTCGCCTTTCTCTGAAGAGCTTCTTGATCTTCTCGGCCTCCAGCTCTTGGAACTGAAACTCCACCATCGTTTCTCCGAAGAGCTTCCTGATCTTCATG
>PVJS01001637.1:69630-94686 GCA_004027185.1 Glis glis
GACTGAATTAGTGGTTGCTCCGATCCTAAGACTCCAGCTCTTAGACCGTTCGACCAGCTACTGGTTCCTCTGACTCTCCACGTGCAGTCAGAACCTGGGACTACATTGCTTCAAACTGTAAGCCCATCTGATAAATCCTTTTTTTCAAATATACTCATTCTGTGTATTCTGTTAATCTAGAGAACCCTGTCCAATACAGGTGGCCTGTCATAGGATGTCAGAGCCTGGAGGGAGTGAGGAGGGCCTTTGCTGCTCAGTGGGCAGGGCAGGAGCAACAGCGATGCAAGATGGGTTACAAACAGGGGCTGATTCAACAAGTAAATATATTAAGGATAATAAGAACCAACTTTCTCACCATTGGGAAAAGAAGTTATAAATACAGAAAGAGGGCAAACTAAAATGAACCTAGTGCTGCTGGACTAGTATGGATTTTGAACACATGGTTTACAACCTATAGAGAAAGGTATAAATGCTGATATATGGATATATGTATGTATGTGTGTGTACTTATCACATACATATTCTCACTGTGGCTCTGCCTGAATATGACGACACTCCAATAGCAATAAGGTCACCTAGCACTCTGACTGTCCCTTCTAAATGTCACTGTTCACTGATAGGAACCAGGGATCCTGAGACCGGGTCAGGGAATAATTTGTTGTTCCAGAAAAGATGTGCCCAAAGAATAATGGGAGTATGTCAAAAAGATATGGAAAGTAGCTGGGAGGGGATTTCATGTACCAAATTTGAAACTATTTGTCTCCTTAAATAAATAATGTTACTAACTGAACAATTTATAACTGCAGTAAAGAAAAGGGAAATATAGAAAGAGTAGAAGAAAAGAAAGAAAAATTCAAAAGGCATAAATAGTGATATTTAAAAGCCAATCAAATAAGTGAACAAAAAAACTCTTAAAATATAGACAAACCTTAAAGAAAAACAATATAAGAAAGAAGAGAGATGGCACAGAGAAGCAATGTTAATATTGCCATAATTTCAAGTATATTAGAGATTTAAAGACACTTAAGATAATCATATAAAAATTGTGTGCCAATGAATTTGAAAACTTAGAGAGTTGAATAATTTTACATATCTTAATTAACTATAATTTATTATAGGATATATATGAATTTGTTAGAGAAGTAATAGCATTAGTAAAATTGAATTGGTAGTCTATGGTTACCTCTCACGCAGTACATACTTTTTCTACATGTCAATTGCAAAATACATCAGTTTCAGACTGTTATTGGCGTCTCACTGAACTTTTAAGTGATGCATGACATCTATGTTATTTGAACTGTTTGAGAGAACAGAAAAAGAGGGGGGAGACTTATCCTTACCAAAATATAAATATAATATGTATTTTATGCTTAAATCTGGTAAGATAGTTGAAGTATAAAATTGCAAAAATTAGGAGATAGATTAGGAGATAGAACAGTAAAGTAGTGGAAGAAGTTCAGGGAGGAAGGAGGGGAGGAAAAGAGGAGGTACAAAGAGGGAAACAGACCAAATAATGCTATTTGCATATTAAACACATCACCGTGACTCTATCATGTAAAATTATAATGCATCAATAAAAATAAAAAACAATAAAATTATGAACTAATCTTATTATGAGCATAAATATAAAAACCTAAACAAAATATTAAAAAACAAATTCAACGATTTGTAAAAGAACAATGGATTATAATCACATATTTTGATATGATACTTTATATATGTACATGATTTATATGGAATGCATATGATCAACTATTCAAAGAAAAATAATATTACATTCCATTACATCAATGTAATTCACTACATTAGCTGGTTAGGAAGAAGAACACATACATAATCATCTCAACACATATAGGTAAAGCAATTGCTCGGTTCAGTACTCTTTCCTGATAAAATTCTTAGCAAGATATTAATAGACAGATGCTTCCTTTCTCTATCAAGTTTTATCTACATCAAACAACCCTCAATGGCCAAGTTCAGAAGCTGTTCTTTTAAAGTCAGGAATAAGATAAGTATTCCTAGCATCACCTCGAGTAGTCAACATCTTACTGGCAATTCTTTCCAAGCTAACAATAAGGGAAAAGAAATGATCATGAGAAAGAGATAATTGTCTGTACAGAAAATAGTAAAAAACTAAAATGAAATATTAAAATTTAATAAAATTATCCATCACAGTCCTGGAATGTAAAAGCATTGGAAAACCCAACCATATAATAATTTAAAGCACTTTTATAAATGTAAAATTAAACAACATCTACAAAATAATTAGCTATTTTGGAATAAATCAAATGAAAGATGAGTATGAATGAAGAAATGTACAAAATATAATTGAAAGCGCTCAAATACTTGTTTAAGCAGGTAAATAGGTATGTATACTATTTTTGTGGCTAGAGATATTGAATATCATGTCTATTTATTCCCATCTTAGTCAATGTACTTACATATTCCATAAATATATCTGACGCTTTTTGATGAAACTAGTAAAATGATTGTTGAAATTCATATTAAAAATAGATTCAATAGCAGCCAAGATAATTAAAAATATAAACAAAGATGTAGGAATTACTCTACCAGAGAGCCAAGAACTGTTATAAAGTTATAGTAATTAAAGCACTGTGTATTAACAAAGGAATAATAAAAGACTTAATGCAACAAAATTAAGAACCCATTGAAAAAATATGTATGGGAATTTGGTATAGGACAGACATGGCATTACACATTGGTGATGGGTTTGCTAGGAAAACTAATTTTCTTTATGGGAAAAATTAAATTCTTACTTCATATTATATCTCCAAATTAATTCTAGTAGATTGAAAGCCAAAATATGAAAAAGAAACCTTACCATTAAAGAAAGATTTAAAATAAATTCTTGTTAAACACTGATAGGAAACTAATTCTTTTTTCTGTGTGTGTGTGTGTGTGTGTGTGTGTGTGTGTGTGTGTGTGTGTGTTTTACTAAATATAATAGTTTGGAAATAGAATGCCCCTGTAGCCTTCAGGGAAACAAGGCAGCCATGTTGGAAGCTTGGCTTGGTTGTAATCTCAGCAGTGGATAAATCCATTGTAATGGATTTATCTGGGTGGTGGCCTGGGCAGATAGGGTGTACCTGGAGAAGGTGCATCACTGGGGGTGCAGCCTTGGGGATTATATATGGCTCCTCTTCCTCTCCCTGGTTCTTTCTGCTTAAGACCTTCATGATATGAGAGCAAGGCCTTGTGCTCTCCCTCTTTCTGCTTCCTGTTGTTTTTTTAATATTTATTTATTTAGTTCATTATAGCAGTGAGAATGCTAAGACACTAGGGGTTGAACCTAGAGCATTCTATCACAGTGATATATCCCCAGCTTTTTAAAATTTATATTTTTGACAGGGTATCACTAAGTTGCCAAGGCTGATCTTGAACTTGCTATCTTCCTCCCTCAGCTTCCCAAGTACTGGGATTCCAGGCATGCACTACCATACCATATTTCTTTGCTAAAGCACGCCTGGCGGTAGGCGGGTGGTGGGGGCAGACAGGACTACATTAAAATAAAAGCACCCTTCCTATAAGATAAAAGGCACAATGGACAAAGTGAATAAGCAACAATTGGAAGAAAATATCCCCAATGAGTGAAATAAAGGATTCATACCCAAATTTGAAAATAATCTATACCTCCATGAGAAAAACACAAGCAACCATGAAGAAAAATGGACTAAAGACCTAGATAAGCAATTCACAGAAAAGGCAGACGGGAGGCTGTGTGCAGTCTCACTGGTATCAGGAAAATGCAAATTCATACATTTTATGAAATCTCATTTCATAAATGACAAGATATGTTGTTAAGTATAAAAATATTAAAAGTTGACAAACACATTTAGAAACAGTCACTACCTCTGTGAGATTAAATTGTTACTGCTACAATGGAGGACAACACAACAATACCTAATAAGTTAAACATACTCCGGGACCCAGAGCTGGGTATATGGTACAGGGAAATTCTTACACTTGTGCAACAGAAGCCTCATAAAGAACTCCACTGGAAGTCAGGCATGGTGGCGCATGCTTGTAATCCCAGTACTTGGGAGGCTGAGACAGGATGAACACAGGTTCAAGGCCAGAATCTGCAATTTAGCAAGACCCTGTTTCAAACTAAAAAAAGCTGAGGGTGCAGCTCACCAGTAAAATGCCCTTGGGTTCAATCCCCAGTATGAAGGAAGGAAGGGAGGAAGGAATGAAGGAAGGAAGGAAGGAAGGAAGGAAGGAAAGAAGGAAGGAAGGACAGTTAGGCAGGAAGATCATGTTGATAAGGGCTATAAGAATGGAAAGACTTAAATGTCTATCAAAAAATCTATACATACTTTGTGTAAAATAACACAGTGGGTTAAATGAATGAGTTAGAGGCACAGTTTTCCATAGACAGATTTCAAAAGCATATTTAGTGATAAAAGGAAATTAATGACTATCCGATTTAGATGACATGATTTATATAAAAACAGGCATGTAGACATGAAGATATATAATACTGGACTGGAAAAATAACAAGTATTTGACAGTGATAATTTCAGGGAAAGAATAAAGAAAATGATTTGGGAATGAGGTTTCATTAAAGTGTCACTTTTTCTTAATATAGTTCACAAGTATAGATTTTATTAGAAACTAGGAGAGGAGTCTGAAGGTTTCTGATAAATGTTTAAGAAGATAGAAATGCTAATAACCCTGATTTAATCATTATACATTGTATACATGTATTGAATTATCACACTACACTTCATAAATATATACAATTATATGTCAATAAAATATTTTTTGTGGTACTGAGGATTGAATCCCGGGGCATTCTATCTCTGAGCTACAGCCCTATCTCATTTTTTTTTTGAAATAGACTTTCACTAGGTTGATGAGAGTCTCACTACCTGCTGATGCTGTCCTCAAACCTACAATCCTCCTGTCTCCACCTCCCAAGTACTGGGATAACAAGCATACACCACTACACCTAGCTCCAATAAAATAATTTTTTTACAGGCAGAAAGAAGTTCATAAAACATAAAATGTATAAGTTCATAATATAAAATATATATCATAAGCAATAGTGGGGAGATATTTTTAAACTTTTAGCACTGATCACTGTGTACATGAGAATTTTAATGCGCACAATTTTCTATTTTTAATATGTTTACTAAATTTTTAAAAAAGCATGAATGCTATCTGCTCATTCCATCCCCGATGTTGGTAAGTACGAAAATGATGTATATGGATGAAGACTCATGGCTTCCTCAGTGGGATCTCCTTTGGAGACTTCTTATTAATTCACAACTAAACTGTCAGTTTTTGAAGACATGGTATAAAAATCGATAAATGGCAGGTATCCAGAGACTACATGAAGTAGTAGAGAAATTAGTGTTCCAAGAAAATGCCCCCGGTGAAAAGAAATCAATTTGAATCTCCAGTATGTGACACCTTCAAATGATCTAAATATTGTCTTGTATAATGAAAGTCCCAACTGAAAAGTATACACTGCCAATATCAAGAAGGTACGGCATAGTCCGGGCAATATGTGATCGAAAAAAAGAATAAGGTTAAATAACAAAGCACATTTTGCTGATTCATAGCTCATTACTTTATAAAATTAGAAGAAGCTGGAAGTTGTGGAGCGAAAGGCAAACGTTTGCTTTGGAGGGAATGCACATCATTTTCTCATTTCTTCAGTCTGATTCTGTAGGTAGACAGTTCCAACTGCTGAGCATGGCACTGGGAGTTTGGTTTCTTTCAATCCAAGTAAAACAGACAGAGGATAGCTGAATTACCAAAAAAAAATTATTTTTACCTTGGTAGGTTAACAAAATTTCACACTTTCTAAGAGTGATAATAGCTATCTTGCTCATTGGAGAAGTTTCGTGTGGGCCTAGGGTGGAGAGAAACAAGACACTTTTCACCTAATGCAAGACACTGAAAATGCATTAACATAAAAACTGGCAGCAGAAGATGCTCCTGAAAAAATATATATATTAATGTGGCTGGTGGATGTGATGATTTTTCATATTGACACTCCTGATTGCCTAGTGACTCCAAATACTGAGGATTAGAAAGGTGAGAGTTTGGGCCGGGCGTGGTGGCGCACGCTTGTAATCCCAGTACTTTGGGAGGCAGAGACCGGAGGATCCGGGTTCGTGGCCAGCCTCAGCTCTCTCTCTCTCTCTCTCTCTCTCTCTACCTAGTGAGGCCCTCCGCAACTTCGTGAGACCCGGTTTCAAAAATAAAGTCTAAAAAAAATAGGGCCGGGGGTGTAGCGCGGAGGTAGAACGCCCCTGGGTTCAATCCCTGGTACCGCAAAAAAAAAAAAAAACAAAAAAGGTTAGAGGTTCTAAGTCCTGGCTGATTTGGTAAGGAGAGAATTTTTTAATTAAAAAATGAAGGACTAATAATCAGGGGGAAAGAAGCAAAGGACACCTCTCAATAATTTACAGGTCATTAATTCATCACGTTGGGTTGCGAAGGCACCTGCGCATTTCCACACGTGATGAACGCATTGTGGGAAAAGGAGTGTTCTGCTTAAATTTTCACAGCCCAATTTGCAGAGAAATCATTAGCAGTGGCCCTCACAAGAACGAATCCAATTTAAGGGGCTATCTTAATGTGTCCTGCTCTCTTTCAGTCATGGTAATTTTACAACATTTCAATGGATATTGCCTGAGTCGGAGCCAATGGGATATTTGCTAGAAGTGCTAGGGAAAGACACAGTAATTAAGGGAACAGGGCAGTTCATCTCAATTAAAAGGAACCTTCAGGACAAAGTTGGTTTTCTGATTTGCAGCAGTCACTTGCTTCAACCCTTTGCCAGAGTGTCACAACTGTATGCCCTTGTCACCAGCAACAACCTTCATGTAGTTTAGCATTTGCTTCTGAGCCTGCCTGACACCAATCAGTTCTATAAACCTTTTCAGTGTGCTTCATTCTGGACTACAAAAATCTCCATCTGGAAAGAAAGTTTATTTTTGGTGATTTTATTTTGTTACATTTTACTCTTTTAATTACCCCATTACAATCTCTGGACTATGTGTATCTTCAAGGGTCCAAATTACTTTCTGGAAAATTTTGGTAAAAATAGAAATAATTAGGCATGATAGGGCATGCCTATAATCACAGATCTTGGGAGGCTGAAACAGGAGGATCACAGTTTCATAGCCAGCCTCAGCAACTTAGCAAGGCCCTCAGCAACTTAGTGAGACCCTGTTTCAAAATAAAATAGGGCTGGGGATATAGCTCAGAGGTAGAATGCCCCTGGGTTCAATCCCCAGTAACACACACACACACACACACACACACACACACACACACACGAATGCACACAGTAGGAATGAAGAAACACATTAATATTTCTATGTCAGGCTCAGTGACACATGCCTATAATCCCAGTACTTGGAAGGCAGAGACAGGAGGATTGCAGGTTCAAGGCCAGACTCATCAATTTAACAAAGCCCTTTTTCAAAAATAAAACATAAAAAGGGATGGGTGTGTAGCTCAGTGATACAACACCATTGGGTGCAATCCCCCAGATACCAAATAAATAAATAAACAAATAAATAAATAAATAAATAAATACAACTTTTTATGCCATTATTGACAAAGGCTCCATAAAGAAAGGAAACTATTACTTTTTAAATATTATTAAACCCAAATTCTCCAGTTACAAAATCAACACACTTCTATTACATCGTGCAAAACAAGGAAGAAGTCACCCCACAGCCATCCCATCCACCAAGCGTTTGGCACCAAATTCCAAAATTCTCTCTACCTTGATGTGCCCCTAGGTATTTCCACAGAGCCAGAAAATCCCTGGGATAAATGATGATGGTGGTTAGGTGCCCTGACTATACAATGGGACTAAGCTTGTATTCGCAAGTAGATTACCACTTGGTTGATCCAATTACAACCTTAAGTCAACCCAAATAACTGGACTGTACCTAGGAGCAAGTTAATTTGCTATTTTAATGATAAAAATCAGGTTAGCCCTGCCTAGCTTCATGATGTATTTATGTTTCACAGGCTCATTTGTCCTTCAACCACCATCAAAGGGCTTTAACAATCTCTATTGAACACCCCTTTCCCTTTGCTCACCCCAACCCCAATCAACATGTTTTATTTCAAGCCATCCCTCTGTAGAGAAAGAGAAAGGGTGGATTTCTCTCAGATGCTAATGAACAATTCATTCTGGCAAGAAAGACCAACACAAACAACCCTTAGGTAAAGTTCCTGCTTCCTAATGAACAGCGCCCTTGGGCTCCCTGGCTGCAGAGCCAAATACAAGACTCCACAAACCCAAAAGCTCATTATTGCCTGAAATAGCCCCAGCCTCAGGCATCTGAAGCCTCATTCCAATCATTAGGACTCTTCTGTTTCGATGGTTTTCTCCTTATTCTATTTAGGAGGCCAGCAAGGCTCTGGCTTGCTCCCGCATCTGTCAGACCATCTCTTACTCCCTAGTTTGCCATCTCCTCGCTTCCCACCTTCTGTTTCTTAAGTTTTATTTTTTTAACCTATATAAAATTAAGTCTTTCTCTCTCTTGTCAATGACCCTGTTTTTGAGGTTCACTAGTTGACATGTACACAGCTGGGGACTTAGCCATTTTATTGTCTCACAAAACCCACCACAGAGGGTCACAACCGTGTGAGGAATTTGTTGCTTTCATGTCCAAGCACCCACAAAGTCCGAAGGGAGTTTAACAAGGAAATGTAGAGCCCAGCCACCAATATGGTTTCAGAGACACCGGAGGGGTTCATTTAAAATCCTTCCCATCTCTAACTCGCACATATGTTGCTGAACAAGTTCCCAGGAGAGTAACACAAAATCCAAACCTTGTACATGTCTTGTACCTTAGCAAATATTAACTTGTAAAATGGTTGCTTTTCCCGCTCTAAGGAGCGTGGAAGCTTTCAAAACCCAAGTCTTTGTTTGGATCTTTTTTTTTTCACCTAGTGCTAAGAGAATCATCTTTTATTTTAAACAAGATATAAATTCTTACATTATTCTACCTGTTAATATTTTCTTCCATCTTCCGACATCATGATAAACAAGTCTGTGTTTTCACTTGCCAAAAACTAAAGCATATTTCTAAGTTGCAATTACTGAAAGAGATTTCAGGTTTAAGTTTTCTCATCAAGGTATTACTGTTCCAAAATTTGCTGTAGATGTCACGAACTTGAACTAAACATCTGTTCAGTAGCCATGTTTAAGCTGAGTTTAGAACAATTTGTTGTGGTAAGGAGATTTTTTTTTTTTGAGATAATTATTTTGCAGAAATTCTTGGCAATAGAAAGCCGAACAGAGACAATTAGAGAAGCAAGCAAGCGTTGAATGCAAGCATCTTGCTTCTCAGCCAGCTTAAAAAGTGTTAAGCATAGAGGAGAGAAACTGAGGACCTGAAAGAGAAGTAGAAAAAGTCCTCTCTTGAGTAAGAAATAACTGTGGAAGAGTGAGGAAATGGAGATAGGGCATATAGCGCAGTTTTTCTAGCTCCTTCTGTTTCAGATTAGCATTTATCAATGCTTGTGATAACCCCGCTGGGGACTTTCTTCTTTCACTCATTAAGCAAGGCTATATTGAACAGTGTGAGTATGAGACATACCGTGAATACAAAGAGGAATAACGCATGGTCCCTCTACCCTCAGAGTCCTTCTTTGATCTGTCTTTAAAACAGAAGTAGACTTGACTAGAATGACAAAACTGAAAAGGCCAACTCTAAAGATGTAGGTGACTTGTACCAAAATGCAGAGGACCTAGCTATTGAGAGAAAAGCATTGACTGAGTTCATCTTCAAACTGGCCATCAGGGAGAAATTGGGGTAAACCGTAAAGGAAATGGGGGATTCCACAGGTAAGGGTAAAAAGTTATACTGTATTTATTTTTGTCTGTGAAAAGTTGTTTTTCTCAACTAGTGTTGAAAACATTTGTTTATATGTTTATTTCATCTGTTTTTCTCAATGGGCCTGTTTTCACTAAAAGAAATTAAGAGAGTAAAATGTTCATGATGAAGTGAAGAGGTTCTAGAAAGTATGGTTGAACCCTTCCATACTGTTCCCATTTGGGGAACAGTAGCTAGGAAGGAAGGGGGTGGGGTGGTTGAAATTGCAAAACTAAATAATGAGGCGATAACAAATGTCAAATGGTACTTAATGATGTGTTGCTAAATAAAATCAATACTTAGGGAATCTTCCTCACCGAGAGTACTGGCATATGCTCTTCTTTTTTACACTGGCTAAAAGCTCTGTTTGCAGAGTTGCCTGGGATTTTGCCCCAGCTCTACCACTCACTAACCTTTTGAACTTGGAAAAGTTACTCAATTTCTTTATGCCTCAATTTCCACATCTGTTATATGAAAAAGAAGGCTTGTTTTGAGAATTAAAAAAAAAAGAAAATGCACATGAAAAATCTAGAACAGTGCATGACACATAATAAATGTCTCAGAACATTTATTAGTTAGTGGTGATGACCATTATAAATATGATGGCATCACTCATTTTTATTAAATATTTATTTTATGCCTATACATAAATCACAGCCTGCATTTTCCAGGATGGGTCATATTACATATAATGTTACTTCTTTAAATAAAAGTGATTTGATATATGTTAAAACTAAAGATGACATTTTTATTACATTTTCATATAAATAAATTTACAGAAAGAATTTTTTGTGGGGTCAGGTCATGAGATACCATTTCATAGGCTCAAGACTATAAACTTTGGAGTCGGAATGGCCTAGTTTATAATCTGCTTTATTTGCAACCTTGGGAAAGATACTTAATGTTCTAAATTCTTAGTAGTTTCCTCATCTGTAAAATGTAGCTTAAAATGATACATAGTTAAGAGCACCATTTGTTGAATAAATGAAATAATTTCTATAATGTTCCCCAAAAAAATCAAGTATTTTGCAATTAATAAAGATTATGGCAATCTAGGTAAGTATAATGACCTTTCTATCACAAAACTTGAATATATAATACCTTAGTTTAAAAGACTATCTAATTTTAATGTTGAGAAATAAAATTGGACTAGACCAATAGACCTTGATCAGAATATCTGAGTTAGAGTCTTATCATTAACCAATTCTAAGACTTTGTGAATGTTACTATATTTTTACAGCTTCTAGCCCTTCATTTATATAATAATGAGGGCTAACTGGGTGACTTGGAGAGACCCTCTCAGTTCTAACATTCTACAATGACTAATGGGGAAATGAAGACACCATGCATGATCAGATGAGGGCATTATACAGTTGATTTTGTTTACAGTCCCATGTATTTATTTTAACCATTTAAAAACCTTACTTTGAAATCTTATGCAGAGTTTGAATGACTTTTTTTTCCACTTTGGAACTTCATTTCATGAAGACAGCAATGGCATTCAAAATGGGAATTATAAACATATTATCATCCAGTTCATTGATTCCTAGTTATTACAAAGCCACAAATGATGTACAGTGAAGTTGGGGTTATATTAAAATTTCTCTTCACTAATGGGTTGGCAAAATCTCTTAACCCAAAATGCATAATAAAATATCCATACTTAGGTCTATAGAAAACAACAACAACAAAACGATCTTTTCCTGGAAGTTCCACTGTCAACATGATGGAGTCTAAGATCAAAATAGCCCATAGATACTGTTGATCACAACTAGAAACTTTTTATAAAAATAACCGAAAACAACATTATAGCTGAATTATTAAAGAGTGTCAAACCTTGGAGAACTACACCATATGTAAGTGAGTTTCAGATTTTTCTTTGACATGTGGTTTGCCTAGGGAAGACCCCAGCCTTAGAATGAGTGATACAGTATTGTTGGTACAGGCAACTAAACTCCAAGAGACAGACTTGTCTGCCCATAGAAACCAGGAAACGATGTGCCTGTGTGCTGGAGAATGTAAGAGCAAGTTCCAAAGTGACGTGATCCAGAAGAAGGGATCCCTAACATCTGAGTCAGAACCCATAAAATTTCAGGTTCTTTATATGCATATGATAGACATGAACCTTAGCAAAAATTCGAAAAACAAAAATGGAATTTGAACACAGCCCACAGAGAAAAATCAGATAAAGTTTGCAGTCTGAACCTAATTGGGTTGATTTTATGCTAAACATAAACCTGAACATTGTCTAGAGGAGCCAAAGTCTAAACACCAGAAGATACATAAGGTTCAGGATATGTTCCAGAATTTCAAACATGAGACAGCCAGGAAAATGTGATCATTTTAAGGTACATGACAATCAATCAACCAATACCAAACCTGAGATAACAAAAGTTTTGGAATTATCAGATAAAACTTTTATACTATAATAACTGGGCTTCCTATGTTAAGAAAACATACATACACTGAATGGAAAGATAGGCAGTAGAGAAATAGAAAATATTTAAAAAGAGTAAGTTGAGCCGGGCGTGGTGGCGCACGCTTGTAATCCCAGTACTTTGGGAGGCGGAGACCGGAGGATCAGAGGAGCTGGGTTCGCGGCCAGCCTCAGCTCGCTCTCTATCTCTCTACCTAGTGAGGCCCTCCACAACTTCATGAGACCTGGTCTCAAAATAAAGTATAAAAAAAAAATAGGGCCGGGGGTGTAGCGCGGAGGTAGAATGCCCCTGGGTTCAATCCCCAGTATTGCAAAATAAATAAATAAATAAATAAATAAATAAATAAATAAATAAAAAGAGTAAGTTGGAAATCTTTAAAATGGGTGGGTGGGGAGGACAAAGGTCAGACCCCACTGCCTATCTGTTGCCAGGGAAACTGAGGACTAACAGAAAGTCCTGCCCTCTACCATGCGACCCTACCTACCCCCTCCTATAAAAGAAGTGCAAAAGCACATGGACTCTCTTTTGCTTGCTTGGATAGATGGACACGTGCAGGGAGACTCGCTCTCCCCTTCTTGAGATGACCCCCAACCTGTATCCCCACCTTTCTTAAATTAATTAAACCTTTGCTTTTTTCTGAAAAAAAAAGAAAAATTTAACATTTAAAATAAAAAAGTCACCAAATAGATCATCAGCAGAAGAGAGATGACAAAGGAAAAAATAGTCAACTCAGAGACAGAGTGATAGAAATTAACCAACTTGAAGAGCAGAGAGAGAAATGAACTGAGGAAAAAAGAAAATGCCTTTAGGAACTTGCAAGAAGTTATAAAAGAAATTCTATCACAGACATCCTGGAGTGCCGGAAGTGAAGTGCAAAGTTTGAGGCAGAAAAAGCATATGACAAATTCACGATCATCAACTTCCCAAAGTTAGGGAACGACATCAATTGGTAGATTGAAGAAACTCAGCAAATCAGGGTGAAGTCCTGAAAACCATGCCTATGCACATCATGTTCACATTATCCTAAGTCAAAGATTTAAACAGCATATCCTTAAAGTAGATAGAAGAAAAGAGACACAGTACATCCACGATAGCAAGAGCTTCAATGACCATGGATCCCTTGGCAAAAAGGAGATTAGAAGAGAGTAGAATGTTGTCTTTAAAGTGAGGGAAGGTAGAAATGAGTCAAATCAGAGTACTGTATCTGGTGAAATATCCTTCAGAAATAAGGTGAAATGAAGACCTTCTCAGATACAGAGAAACCAAGACAATTTGTCAGTAGAAGACCTGCTGTAAAATATGCTAAGGTATGTTCTATAGAGTGATGGGATACAATTTCTTTCTTTTCTCCTCTTTCTTCTGCTAATGATCCCACTTAGTGACTTTTTTCATATTAAATGTTATATTTTTGTTCAAAAATTTGCAACTGGCTCTTTAAAATATTTTCTATTTATTTCAGTAATTATATTAAATGTCCTTTCTATAAAAATTTCAATTAATAAGTAAAAATTAATGGTAGGGATTAGAACAAGATCCTACTTTTCCTATAAGAGACACACTTTTAGCATAAAAACACAGGTAGGTTGAAAATGAATAGATGGACAAAGATATACCATGCAAAAGATAAAGCATTCTTATGATGGAATGAGTGTGTGTGTGTGTGTGTGTGTGTGTGTGTGTGTATTACTGGGGATTGAACCCAGGGACTTTTTACCTCCAAGCTATATCCCCAGCCCTATTTTATTTTTTATTTTGAAACAGGGTCTCACTAGGTTGTAAAGGGCCTAAGTAGCTTGAGCTAGACACAAACCTGCGATCCTCCTGTCTCAGCTTCCCAAGTACTGCGATTACAGGTCTGTATCACAGTACCCAGCGGAGTGACTATTTTAAAACCAAATAAATAAACTTCAACTTGGTGGGTACAGAGACACAGAGGATTGGTTTCCTAATAATAGAAGAGAAATAACAAGTGTCAATGTGTAAACTGTTTGATAGCAGGGCCTCAAAATACACGATGCAAAAATTGACATAATTAAGGAAAGAAATAGACAAGTCCACAATTATGGCAAAAGCTTTTACAACTCCTCTCAGCAGTAGATTGCACACTAAACAATGAAATTGGAAAAGACACCGATCTGACAATAGTATCAGCCATCTTGATCTAAGTGACATTTAAAAGTGGCAATAGAACACATATTATGTGATTCCATTTATACGAAATTCTTGAACATGTAAAATAATCTAGTGACAGAGGAAAGAATAGAATGGAGGGAGGGAGAGATTGGAAAAAGAGCATGAAGGATCTTTCCGGGGTGATCAAATGTTTCTAATCTTGATTGTGGTGGTGATTCATGGGTGTTTACATATGTAAGAACTCATATTGTATGCTATAAATATGGAAAGCTTATTGTATTTGAATTGCATCACAATAAAATCATTTAAAAAATTAGACTGTCATTATAAGTAGATATCCGTGGGCTTCATCAGACTTCTAACAAATCATCACACACACACACACACACACACACACACACACACATAGTTTCAAAATAAATATTGGGCTGAGTGTTAAATTTCTTATCACTAGCAATATTCAAGCCGTAGACCGGAGCTTCGTCTACGTTGGTTTATCTGCTGAACTTCCTATGAACACAGTACAGTTACTAATTTCTAATTTTAGCTCAATGTTTTTCCTATCCCTAAAAAAATTACTAAGCAATGATAGCTACAATGGCACAAACTGTTTGGCAGGTACTATTCTAAACATTTGGTATTTATTGATATATTTAATTCCCCAACAATGATCAGGTGCTATTATAGAGATGATGAAGGAATTGGAATCATAGAGAGGTCGGGTAAACCATCAAAGTAAGACAGCTGGTAAGCACTGGTGCTGAGCTTCAGACTCAGTAATCCAGCTCTAGAGTTTGCGCTTTTAACCACTACGCTGCATGACGCACAAGTTGGTACCCTGTTGGTACCATTTTTAGTAGAGTAACAAGAAAAAACGAAGAGACCATTTTATACCTGGTAGCCAGCCATCTTTACCCCCAAGTAAAGCCAGCTAGAATATAATGATTCACATATGCATGCATTCTTTTTATCTGAAACATTTCAGAATAGCAACAGAATTCCCTCAGCCCATTAACTGATAACAAATCTCCCCGTCCCTTTCTTAAAACATGGTCACAAATGCAAGAGAATGTGCACACCATGCCCACCATTCTCTGACTCAATTCACTGAATAGTGCAGTGAAATCAACTCTATGAAATAATGACTTCTAAGCAGACAATCTGCAGCAGAAACATGAAAATATTATAGCAGATGCCACAGTCTACAGGTCGACATGGTATATGTGTCTGAATAATATTTACTCCCTTATGAGTTAATTTTAGCAACTGGTATATTTTTGCACTTACATATATTGAATTTCGCTAGGGAAAACATGTATCTCAAAATTCGTAGAATTCACTCTTTACTAAGCACGACTGGTGGGTCGTAAAGAAGGAATGTGGAGGTTAAACTAGAAATTGAAACAACGCTGACCCTTCCTCCATTGTGTCAAAATATATTTATCCACAAAAAGGGGATCTGTTAAAACAAAATAAAAACCATTCTGTTTTTTATGTAGGTTAGTGAATGAATCAGCTAAATGCAGACATTTTCAGTTCCAAAACAAAAAAATCACAGAACCAAAGCTATGGATTATCATGTTAGTTCCCATGTAATTTTTACTTGCATACAGCTTCTATTTAAATGTTAGTTAGGATTCTATAGAGAAATGCCTATCAACTGTAGATCCAACTGGGAACAAAATTGTGTCTAGGATAATAACACACTCATAGTTATTCATCCAAACTGCATACTTTTGTTTAATATAAAGGCTTTAAAGGGTGAACCAAAAGTTAAAAAATAATTGAAAAGAACAGGCCTTGCCTTGTTTCCTTAAGAATAAAACAGTTGGTAAAAATAGAAGAATGAAGGCAATTATTGAGGAAAAGCAAAATCTCATCTCTATTCAAAGATTGAGTTGAAAGGGTGAGTCTTAACAGATAGGGCTAGGAGTTTTGAACCCCGCAGGCCAGGCAGGAAGGAATGAGTTAAATATCATGCAACAGGACATGCTGTTTATGGCAGTGTGTACCCAGAGGAAGGGCCACCGGAAGGGAGACCAGGTGGGCACAGTTAGAGGATTTGCAACCAGGAAGTTGAAACGCCTGGGGTGGAGAGCATAGGCCAGGGTTGTTAAGAACCCTGAGGCTCCTAACTGTGCAGGTAGAATGGGCGAGGGACAAGGTACAGAGACATGTTCAGTTAAATAGATGACTCTACGGATCAGCCACAGGGACAAACATATGCATATGTCCACATGCGCATGTCCACGTACCATGATGAGGATTTCATTTATGCAACTCTTGCTCCACTGAAGCAGGTCTTATAAATGTCAGAAGTGACAAGTGATGATGTTACCAGAAGTCATACACCCATTTTCCAAGCAGGCAAAGCACCATGTTGAGACCCACACGGGGTGCACCCTGCTCTTTTCCCCATCACACACCCTCACAGCTGAGCAGCTATGGAGAGAAGTGTTGCTTTCTCTGTATTTCTGGAGATGCAGCCACAATTTCACAGTTTATTTTCTAATCTATGCCATCCTTGTCATTTTTTTTTTTTTGGTACTGAGATTGACCCCAGAGGCATTCTACCTCTGAACTATACCCCCAGCCATTTTGATGTTTTATGGTAAAACAGGGTCTTGAAAAGTTGCTGAGGCTGGCCTGGAATCTGTGGTCCTCCTGTCTCAGCCTCCCAAGTATTGGGCTTACAGGCGTGCATCACCACATCCAGCTTCATCCTTATCACTCTTGTCTTATCATTTCCACTTGTGTCCCCTCTCTAATTTGCAAACATGGACTATAGGTTATTATTCCAACAGCAGCAGCTTTTCTACATACATAATAAGGAAGTCAAGTTTCAGTTGAAGGAAATCCTAGGTAACAACGCATGTCTGCTTAAAACTGAAAACTGCCAGCAACACAGATTCAAGTTGGATGATGTTTAAGAGGAGCTCGATTTCCTGTAAAATTTTGGAATTCTATCATAATGTGGAATGTGGCAGAGTTCAGTTTGTTTAAAAACTGTATGCAGATTTTCCCCATATCTTGCTTTCATTTGTGTATTGATTATAAATAGAAATTGCTGTTCGCCAAAACATGATCTATTTTAAGAAAAAAACATGCTTTTTAGTTTCTTCCCATCCCTGCGCTTAAAGTTCAAGTTCAACTATCCTAATCATGGCACCTCCCCCCATGGGCATCATGGTCCCACTGTTGGCAAGTGTTTCTCCATAGGAAGGTTTTCTCTTCATAGATATTATATAGGATCATGCGATTAATGTTCAAATGACATGCAACTTCTGTTAAGCAATATTATTTTTATAATATAGACACAGTCCATGTAAAACTCAGATTAAAACAAAGCTTGCCAAAATTTGAAAACGTTTCACTTGGCAAGTTGGATCTGTGATTTAATTAAGGAGCCCATATGTCATATAAGAAAGAATATGGCTGGGTGTTAAAAGGACATATTTGTACAATTATCCAGTCATAGAATACAGATCCAGTCACTTCCCTGCTATGGGTCTCCACCTTCATTGCTACATAAAAGCAAGTATTTCAAGGAGATGCTTTTAATTGTCTGATTCAGCTTTACATTTCTGTGACACGGGACAGGAAAAATAATCTGTAAAGTAATTTAATCCTCTCTTGAGGGATTTGTATTAGAGGAAAGAAAGCACTTCTAATGGAAGAATATCTTTACCTACACAAGTCTATCGGGGGTGTTATAAAATTCCCTCTCTTTCTGAAAAAGTATGATAGAGGGTTCTGTTTTATAGTCTGAATTATAGCTCTGAATTAGAAAAGGTTTCTAGAATGAATGGAATGGCTTTACAGTTTTTGTTCTTTGTTTGTTTGTTTTTTAGAAATGAAGAAACAAAGGATTACTTCAATGTTTTGGTTAAAAAACATCTTAAGAAAATCCACCTTCAGAGAGATGAAGATGGCAGAGTAGAAGCAGGCTGCAGATCCCAGCTTCTCCACAGTTCGGACTTAAAACATCCAGAGAACAACTACTCAGCAAGGTGGGAAGGAATGTTCTGAGACCCAAGATTAGACTGTCAGAGGCTTGGACTCAGAAATGCTGGGTACTAGAAGAGAAAGCAAGAAGGAATTCATCAGTCTTAAACCTGTACCCATTGTGTCAGGGCAGGTTTGGGGGGAAGAGGTGACAAATAGAGGGGGACAAAAGGGATGAAGCTGACAAGTTTACCTTAGAAACAGTGGTAGAAGAGAAAGTCAGGCTGAATGAAGCTAGAGTGGAGCTGAAGAGGGAGCTGACAGGTGGGAAGCCCTCCATGTCTCTCAATTTGTTGGTGGAGTTCTTGTGGTGGGAGCCAGTTTGTAAATACCATGTCTAAGCGTGCCGCTTTGGGAAGGATTAACTTCCTACAGCTTCATCCCACCTGGAGATAGCAGCAAATATTTTCATGAGGAATACCTTTGAACTGGGTCATCTAAGCAACTTATATAGTGGGATTGTTGTGAGCCAAAAGCCAAGGAGTCCTTCAGCCCTGGGAAAAGCAATAGAAACAGAGTGGGGAAGCCAGAAGGGAACCTTTCACCTGCATTCACACAGCAGTTTACTCTGTCCAAGTAGGGGGTTATCAATCTCTGGGATTCAATGAAGAACTTTCAGAGTCACCTCAACCACACAAAGGATGGGGCAAGGTCTATACTGATAGTCCCAGACATCACTTTTCCTATCCGACACGCAGCAATCTCTGCCAGACAGAGACCTGGCTGCTGAGCTGCCGACAATCTGAGGCCAATTCCTCCAGAACTCCAGGAACTCTTAGGTGCCCAGACACACCACAGAACTGCCAGAGACACCTTGGTTGACACCAGAGGAGGGTGTGATGAGGTCTGTGTGGATAGGTATAGACTGAGTTCCATACAGGTTTTGAAGCAGTGTGCTGAGTGAGACAAGATAAAAACTAAATATACATTTCCCCAAGCCAATGTGGAGATGGCTGGTTGGGTCACTATCTCTATGCACAGATGCACACAGGACACACAGCTGAGACTTGGGTGTTTACTATGCCCTCTAACACTAGGGGAAATGCATGTCTGAAAGGCCCATTAAGAAATCTCTGTATCTGAACTAGCTCTGCAAGGAGTAATTTTAGACTCTTAAATGGTAGCTTTTTTTTGTTTCACTGGTGTTTTCTTCTACATTGATTTGATAGGTTTTCCCCCATATTTTACATTGCTTACTTCAATTTCATGTTTTGTTTTAAATGTTGCAATGTGTTAATAGTATTTATTATTTCTGTCTTTTTACTTTTTATAATACTTTTAATTCTTTTTTATTTCTCTTTAAACTTTTACTTCTTCTGTCTCTCTTCCCTCCCCCCTCCCCATTCTTATTATCTTTGTTTCTTCTTCTTTCCCTTTTTCTATGGTCTATATAGTTTAGTGTTATTTTTTCCTTTTTGAAATACCTAATCTTTTAGCATATTGTAGAATATTACTCCTCTTTGCTACTTTTGGACTGGTGGGGCTGTAGAGAACATTTTAATGAATTTTTAATGGTTTATTAGTGTATGGCTTACTCTCATGTGGTCATAGTTACTGGTGATAATTATATTCATATACAATAGCTTAAAAATACCTAGGAATAAGTCTAACCAAGGAAGTAAAAGACTTTTTGTTATGTTTTGGATCTGAAATGTCCCCAAAAGCTCATGTGTAGGATGTGTAGTCCCTAAAGCAGCAAGTTCCAGAGGTGAGTCTTTTAGGCAATGATTATCTCATGAGAGTTCTAACCTCCTCAGTGGACTAATCCATTGATGGCTAAATGGATCACTGGGAGGTGGGGCCTAGTTGGAGGAAATAGGTCACTGGAGGTGTGTCCTGAAAGGGTTTGCCTCCTTCCTTGTCCCTTCACCTCTCTATGTTCTTGTCAAGTATCTTGGTCACAATGACGCAAAGATAACTAATATACCTCTACAAGGAAAATTGAAGAATGCTAAAATATGAAATTGAAGAAAACATTAGAAGATAGAAGTACCTTTCATGATCATAGGTAGGCAGAATTAATGTTGTAAAAATGACCATATTACCAAAAGCGATCTACAGATTTAATGTAATCCCTATTCAAAATGCCAATGATATTCTTCACAGAATAAGAAAAAAAATCCTAAAATTCATATGGAAGAAAAAAGATTCAGAATAGCCAACCCATTCCTTAGCAAAAGAAAAATGCTGGAGTCATCACAATACCTGATTTCAAATAATGCTACAGGGTTATAGTAACAAAAACAGCATGGTACTGGCATATAAACAGACACATAGAACAGTATAGAATAGAATACAAGACACAGAGAAGAACTCACATAGCTACACTCATCTGATTTTTGACAAAGGTGCCAAAGATATAAGTTGGAAAAAAAGTCTCTTCAACAAATGGTGATAGAAAACTGCAAATCCCTGTGTAGAAAAATAAAATTAGATCCTTATCTCTCACCCTGCACAAAAGTTAGCTTAAAATGTATCAAAGAACTAACTATAAAGCCATAAACTTTGTAACCACTAGAAGAAAACATAGGAAAAACACATGAACATATAGACCCAGGTAACAACTTCCTGATTAGGACTCCTGTAACTCAGGAAATAATAACAAGAATTAAAAAATGGGATGGCATCAAACAAAGAAGCTTCTGAACAGCAAAGGAACGAACAGCATGAAGAGACAGCCTACAGAGTGGGAGAAAATCTTTGCCAGCTCGTCTTCTAACAGCGGATTAATATCCTGAGTACATTAAAATCTCAACACTAAAAGAACAAGTAACCCATTCAATAAATGGAGAAATGAACTAAACAGACACTTCTCAAAAGAAGAATTACATGAAAAACTATTCAACATATTTCTCCATCAGGGAAATGCAAATCAAAACCACACTGAGATTCAGTTCATCTTACTCCAGTCAGAATGGCGATCATGAAGAATACGAATAACAAAATATGCTTCTAAAGATGAGGAGGAAAAGCTACACTTATACACTGTGGGTGGGATTTTAAATTTGTACAGCCACTTTGGAGATCAGTGTCAAGGTTTGCAAAAAACTAGGAATGGAACCATCATATGACCTAACTATACCACTCCTTGGTATTTGTCCAAAAGAATGAAAGTCAATATATTTTAGAGATACATGCTTGCCCATGTTTATAGAAGCACAATTCACAATTATGGAATTAGTTTATGCATCTGTCAACGAATGAAGAAATAAAATGTGCAATATACATTATATTATTATATATCATATTATATATAATTATATATACTACATATGTACACAATAGAGTTTTATTCAGCCATAAATAAGAACAAAATTGTGTCATTTGCAGGAAAACAGATGGAACTGAAGGGCATCATGTTAAGCAAAATAAACCATACTCAGAAAGATAAGTATATATTTTCTTTCATATGTGGAAGCTAGTGGGAAAAGAAGGGATAAAAATAAAAACAAAATAAAAAAAAGGACATCATAAAAGTAGAAGTGATGCCAAGAAAGGACTTAAGGAGAGGAGGAGAGAAGAAGGATGAGGGAGGTACTGGGGAGTGAAATCGATAAAATTATGTTATATGCATGTATGAATATGTGAAAATGAAACTGACCATTTTATGTCATTAATATGCACCAACAGAAAAAAATAAAGCATCGTTAAATCTATTATGACTAAAATTCCTTTAAAGAAAGAGCATTCAAGCATAAAAATCAGGAAGCACATGATCATAGAACAATAATTTATGTTGAATATTTTATTGAAGAATTAATTCATCTTCCTAATTTACTTCATTTCGCTATTAACTGTGAGAACAGTGTCTTGGACCAGCACTGATTGAGAATTGGCTTTGAAAAACTGGTGGGTTAGATGACCTCTCAATTTCCCTCTCTTAATCCCATCATTTACTTATATCAGTTTAATTATCCTGAAAAATTAGAACCACACCAGTGACTTATGCAATTTATTCTTGATTTGGGCATTTTCTCTGTCTCCAATTTTAAGTTTATTCTACTTGACTGAACATTGTCATTGGCTCTCTATGATGTTAATTATTTAGATATCTTCTATTAAATACATCTAAAGATTCATGATAGGAAAACGGACTGTGACCAGCAGAACAATTTGGTTTTGGTGGGGATTTTTGCTTTTGTTTTTGGTTATTTCTACTATAATGGATTGAGTTTCAAAACTTTTCAGCCATAGCTGTTCCTGCTGTGACTGTATCCCATAGCTTTCAGAACAGAGTATTTGGATAGCAAATGCAACCATGCTTGCCCTTGTTCTGTCATTTCTTCAAAGCTTATAGGATAAAAAGACATTATAGCAAAAAATAATGACAATCCCCTTGCCTCATGTTTGAGGTTTTTTTTTCAGAATCTCATTATAATTGTAATGGCTACCACCACCTTCTGTGAATGACCTTGGAGAAACGATGATAGTCAGGCTTTTCTTGAAGTAGAATTCCAAATTCTCTGTTGATAATGACTAGATCTTATTTATTACATGATTACCAAATTTATAAGGATTGACTTTCTTAGGGGACAGGTCTCCATTAAGGAATCTGAGACCAGGTATGAACAATTTCCTGGGAACTATTTGTAGGTTTCTTAGCAAGCACAGGTGCAATTTGCAAGCATTTTAGATCCTACGCACCAGAATTGAAAAGAAATAGAAGTTGATTTCATCATATACAAAAATCATACTGGATTATACAAGAAAATATACAAAATCATTATCATTGTCAGGCCTTACATGACCTTAAATGGAGATTTATTTCTTGTTCACAGGAAGTCCAATCCACAGCTGGAGTGGGAGACAGAGGGATCCAGACTGGCCCAACCATTGTCTTCAATCCATGGTTCCAGAAGTTATTCTAGGAGATAATGTCCAGCTGAGACCGAGGAAGAGCATAGAGGATTATAACGATGTTTTGTGTGTTTGTTTTTGCATAGCCCAGGTCAATACATAGTAAGTATTAATTCTGTCTATATGTTATTGACCAGAATTCACTTGTGTGGCCTTACTTAGATTTAAGAGCTAGAGCATTGACATGAGGTTTCTGGTAAGGCAGCATTTCTTTTTTTTTTTTTTTTTGCGGTACTGGGGATTGAACCCAGGGGCATTCTACCTCCGAGCTACACCCCCGGCCTTAATTTTTATTCTTTATTTTGAAACCGGGTCTCACTAAGTTGTGGAGGGCCTCACTAAGTAGCTGAGGCTGGTCGCGAACCTGGATCCTCCAGTCTCAGCCTCCCAAGTACTGGGATTACAAGTGTGCGCCACCACGCCCGGTATAAGGCAGCATTTCTACCCACAGCTTTTCTCTAGGACAGGGAGAACTCTAAGGCATCTGGACAGCTTTACAACAGGGAGTTTGCAGAAATATTCACCAGATGCCAAAAATTTATAGCTGGATAAGAAACAATTAACAAATTTGCTAAAACACATGGAATTGTGCAAGTTTGTTGACTAAAAAACAAGTTCTATAAGGAAAACTTTAGGGACCAAAAGTTACATACATACTAAGACTCACTGATCAAATTTTCTAATTTCCTCAAACATTCATTGCCCACTCATATGCACGAGAAAATACCATGAAAATATAAAATATCATGTGTCCAGTTTTCTAGGCTTATATACCATAAGGGAAAATTCCTTTTATGTCCAAGTGTCCTGTCCTCTGTCTCCCCCTGTTTTGTGTGTATGTGTGTGTGTGGGGTGGTGCTGGGGATTGAACTCAGGGACATCCTACCTCCTATCTATACCCCCAGCCTTTTTCATATATATATATTTTGTTTTGAAACAGGTTCTTGCTAGGTTGCTGAGAGTATCACTACATTGCCAAGGCTGTCCTTGAATCTGCAATCCTTGTATATCAGTATATCAGCCTCCTAAGTACTGGTGCACATTACAGGCATGAGCCCCCATGCCCAGTGCCTGTGCTTTTTTTTATAACATGCTTTTATTGGTGCATTGGAGTCTCACCAATTTAATGTTAACATACATGCACACAGTTCTTAGTGTCCCCCCCCCACATCTCCCCACCTATATGAAGTACCAAGAATGATGTTGGTTTATTCTCACATGTACATATTGTTTATAATAGTAATTCTACTGATTCACTTCTTTCTTGCCCTTCCCCTTTCCTTGTACCACTTCCCTTGCCCCACTGAGGGTCCTCCATTATCAACCGGCATCCCTTGTGTGTCCCCACTACTCCCTAGGTTGCACATATTAATGAAAACATATGTCACTTCTTTTTTGTGATTGGCTGATCTTGGTTAACATAATGTTCTCCGGATCCTTCCATTTTCTTGCAAATGATGTTATTTTGTTCTTCTTTATTGCTGAGTAGAATTCCATTGTGTGTATTTCCCACAATTTTGTAATCCATTCATCTGTTGATGGACACCTAGGTTGGTTCCAATTTGGCCACTGTGACTTGTGCTGCTATGAACATGGGTATGCATGTATTACTGTAGTTTTCTGGTTTCAATCTCTTGGGTATGATACCTAGTAGTGGTATAGCCGGATCATATGGTGGATCTATTCCCAGTTTTCTGAGGAATCTCCACACTGATCTCCATAGTGGTTGAACTAGTTTGCAATCC